>JAAGWO010000005.1:0-66706 GCA_013266205.1 Fusarium decemcellulare
CCCCATCCCAGCGCCTGTAGGGGAAGCGGATCCGCTAATGTCCCCTGAAAGTTTACCGCCCGTCAGGTCCGAAGCCGCCCGCTCCCGGTCCCCCGCCTCCCCTCCGCGATCCCGAGCGCTATTCCCTATCGCGCAGCTCCGCGCCGGTGCTGCTCCGATCCGTCGGCCGCATTGACCTCGAAGAAGGATCACGGCATCTTTGTGATAGAGCTCGGGCTCACGGAGGCGCAAATGTCACGGCACAACAGCATACGTAAGGATGGCCTGGGATGCAGCTGATGAGGAGATTTCTTGGGCCGGGGATACAAAGCCGGAAGAAACACGTGGGATGCGTCCATGGGGACACAAGACAATACGACTCGTCAATGGGCCATGATCTGAGAGAATATCAGCAGCCACAAGACGCGGGCTACCATCCTTCTTGGAATGTTGGACCTTGTTATCGAAGGAGCCGGTTCCACACACCACGAGTCTCATGCGCCAGATTTCGTCGGTGTGTATTCGATATGGGTCAACTTACACGACAACAGTTATGGAGCTGCCGTCACGCGTCGATAGCTTCCCCTGGGAGCTCCGAGCTCTCTTATTTTCCCGGTTCTGTTTTTGGCTCTAGGTCTCGTCCCTCACCGACGGTTTGACAGCCGGCGTGCCTGGACCCCACCGGAATTGCCCGTTTCCATTGGGGCGGGTAAATGCCATCTGGCTAAATGCGATCATGCCCTCAGCAGAATTATCAGAGAAGGAAAAGAAGGAAAAACTTCTTTGCAAGCGCTCCCGTCATGAGAAGGCCTCGAGTCAAACTGGGGCCCTCGCCGACCTCCGTAGTGCGGCACTTGAGGTGGCCACCACCACCTCGGTCGAGGGTTGCAGCGAGCATCATGGCTTCGTTATTGGTGAGGGTCTAGATACTCGACCTTTTGCCGTGTCTTGGGATCGCGGGGTCCACGCACCGTGACGTGGGGGGTATCATGGCTTCGTTCTATGAGTGAAGAGAGACGAGAGAGGGAGGGAGGGCAAAGGAAGCGGGCATGTGATGTCTCGATGCTTGATGCTTGCAGACGCCCCCTCCTCCTCTTCTCGAGTCGTCCCATCACCTCAGTCTATTTGAGCTGCACATCTCGCCCTCATCAGCAGATTCTGCATTTTTCCCGGCCGGATGGAAGCTTGTGCCTGAGACTCTTCAGCTTCAGCCTTGGAAAAAGAAAAGCAGTTGACACTTTGCGACGACAATTGAAGAGGGTCATCTCCACATTCACCACCCCAGTCTCTGCCCCTCGATATAAGAGACGGACATCCCACACCGAAGAAAAGCAGGCCACACCTACCTCTCTCTCTCTCCTCATCTCACGTCTCCTCACTTCTGTTCTCTTCAACTCCATCACAGATCCAGACACCGCAACAATGGCCAGCGTATGTAGCTCACCACCCCTCACTACCCCGCCATCATGACGTTGCGACACGACTGACTTTTGGACCCCTCGCAGAACCTCTCCTTCGTCCTCAACAAGCCCGGCGACGTCACCTTCGAGGAGCGCCCCAAGCCCACGCTCCAGGACCCTTACGATGTCCTCGTCGCCATCAACTACACGGGCATCTGCGGCTCTGATGTGCACTACTGGGTCCACGGCTCCATCGGCAAGTTTGTCGTCACCGACCCCATGGTCCTGGGCCACGAGTCGGCCGGCACCATCGTCGAGGTCGGAGCCAAGGTGAAGACGCTCAAGGTCGGCGATCGCGTCGCCCTCGAGCCTGGCTACCCCTGCCGACGATGCCCCAACTGCCTCGCCGGCAAGTACAACCTCTGCCCGGACATGGTCTTCGCCGCTACTCCTCCCTATCACGGCACCTTGACCGGATACTGGGTCGCCCCCGCCGATTTCTGCTTCAAGCTCCCCGACAATGTCTCTCAGCAAGAGGGCGCCCTGATTGAGCCCCTCGCCGTCGCCGTCCACATCGTCAAGCAGGCCAAGGTCAAGCCCGGTGACTCGGTCGTCGTCATGGGCGCCGGCCCCGTCGGTCTCCTCTGCGCCGCTGTCGCCCGCGCCTACGGAGCCTCCAAGATTGTCAGCGTCGACATTATCCAGTCCAAGCTCGACTTTGCCAAGGACTTTGCCTCTACCCACATCTACGCCTCGCAGCGCATCTCGCCCGAGGAGAACGCCAAGAACATCCTCGACGTGGCTGGTCTTCCTGACGGAGCCGACGTCGTCATCGATGCCAGCGGCGCCGAGCCCTCGATCCAGGCCAGCATCCACGTCCTCAAGGTCGGCGGCAGCTACGTGCAGGGCGGCATGGGCAAGTCGGACATCACCTTCCCCATCATGGCTATGTGCATCAAGGAGGCTACCGTGAGCGGCTCGTTCCGATACGGCGCCGGCGACTACTCGCTAGCCGTCGAGTTGGTGGCCACGGGCAAGGTCGATGTCAAGAAGCTCGTGACGGGCGTCGTCGAGTTCAAGCAGGCCGAGGAGGCTTTCAAGAAGGTCAAGGAGGGCGAGGCGATCAAGGTCCTGATCAAGGGCCCCAACGAGCAGTAAACGAAGAGAGTCGCAAGTCGGCCTTAACTGTGGACTGAGTGAAATGACGACGAACGCGGAATCAGCAGAACGGATCAGTCAGAGCAGTCAGCGGAGATGGTGGACAAAAGCATAGAAAAAAACCACACGCGACGGGACCATGAGCCACACAATGTGGCGTAGTCCCAAGCAAACAAAAAAGAAGCCCCCGAAGAAGCCTGCCAGGAGAAAAGAGGCTTTGAGACGGATAGGGCTTGCCGGCGGTAGGGCGGGAGAAAGAGTTGAGGCGTCAAGGTTTGTTGTCATGGATCATGACACTTGACGCAACGAGGAGTCTACGTACCTACAAGCATATATCGAACGCCCATGCTCGTTTCCGGCAAGACAGGGGCAATTTAATAGACGATGGTCTGTTTCACCAGAGAGCTTCAGTCCGAATTCGTGATTCTCCCTTGTGCTGAAGATGGCGCCATGTCAAGGCAGCAGGACTGAGACATTGGTGTCCTCCATGAGAACCCATGCCCTCGTACCAAGCGTCAATTCTGCGAGGATAGGCAACGAGGCTCACAGCATGTCCATTAAATGATGCGGAGCCTCCACAAGAGCTAATAAGCTCTGCCCATCATTGACCCCAGTTCCGAACTGTAATCTCTGGCTGGCCCATGACAAAGACAACGGGGGTCCTCATTCCGCACTTTAGCCTCACAATTCCGCTCAGGCACACCTCAACGGCCTGCAAGGACCCGCTGGCAAGGCTCTCCCCAGCAAAGCATTCTCCACCTCCAGTTCAGCTCCGGCTTTCTGTGACGTCCGTTCCAAGCTTGGCGATGAGGCTAATCGCAACCCCGGGGGGCTTAACAATTCCTCAATGAGAAAGCCCCTCGCCCTTGTTTGGGTAACAATATGTGAGGTATCGGAGTTTGTCCAACTTGTAGCCGAATGAGAGACACGTAGACGCAAGGAGGGGGGACCACACCCCAGAAATGACTTGGCACATGCCCCAGCACGGGATCGTCCCCCGACATGAAATCCTTCGCTGCATGCATCACATCTCGTTGCTGGCAAATCAGATGTGAGGAATTGCCGATGGTCGCTTCATTCATTCCCCTCCTCCTGCTCTGCTTTTTAATCAATATTTTACGGATAGCCTTGTTAAGCTTGTTCGCTTAAGTGTTGACACGATGGTTGATCAACCTTGGCTGAGCAGGAACCAACTGTTTGAGCTAACAGTCTCTAAGCCCTCTTACCAAGAGAGAAGCTGTGTGTGAGATACGAACTGCTTCTATTTCTCTGTTGTAACTAGCCGGGCGAATTTGTCTTTTATTTTTAAGACTGTGGCTTGAGATGGCGTCGGAAGTCATCAATTATCGAACTTTTAGTCCTGCACCCCGTCAGACGCCATCTCCGCTCTCATCAACGGGTACGGGACCTGTCTCTCCTTCAGCCTTCTTTAGATGCCGACTTGCCGGAGGTTTGAGTAAAACAGCTTGCAGGGGTGGCGGGTTAGACAACGACAAGGGAGCCGCCCTGGTCACCTCGGGTCTCGACTATCGAAACTCTGCATCAAAGCGCTTCTGGGTCCGCAGCCGGAGCCTTATACGCACTTCATCCCAACAACAGTCATAACTCATAGAATAGACAAGAAACCAAGCGTATATCTTGTACAACGTTACATGTCAAGCCATTTCCGTTCAAGATTCTAGCCCGCCACATTTTGATAAAGGCATGATTTAGAAAGGGGAAGAAAAGCCCCTCCCTGCTCCTTGACGCCGCGTTTTTGATGCCGCTCCACTCGCGACAACGCCCGACGGAGCCCGTGATGCTTCGTTAATGGCCAGCCCGGTGCGGCTGAAGGGCGCTAACGCAGCCGTACCGACAGGGTCCCTCAATCTGCCTTGGGGCTGCGCGAGATGCAGAAGGGCGTACAACACTCCCCGCGGATGGCGGTATAGATTGGATTGCTCATCAAGTTTGCAGAAGCGGCTCTGCGCGTGCGCCCGACGTATAAGGCGTTTGTGTCGCCCAGTTTCTTGTTCCCGCGTGCCCAGAGATTTAACTAGATACTAGTTTTGCACTTTCTCTTGGCTGAGATTTGGTGTTGACGACTTACACGGGAGACTCACTCATACAACTCGACCTCACAAACTCATCGCGATGGAGCAACCTCAAGAAAAGCCCAGGGCAAATCATGTCCTCAGAACACCCTTTTGGGTCATGATCCTCCGTGGTCTTCAGTTCTTCATCTCCCTCGTCATCGTCGGTATCTGTGGTCGCATGATGCACGATGCCTACATGGAGGAACACGGCTTCAACATTGCTATTGTAAGCTTTCACAAGTCCTAGAAACGATGAGTCAAACTAACTCAATGTGCTCCCTAGGCCATCCTCACTTGGCTTGCCGTCGCCTACGCCGTCTTCACGGAAAAGATCCCTAGCCTGAACAGCGCGTACCACATCCTCACCATCATCATCGCCGACGGTCTCCTGGTCATCCTCTGGCTCGCTGCTTGGGCTTCCACTGCTGCCAAGCGCGCCAAGTATGTCGTTCCCGTCAATGTTGACAACTGCTACGACGATGGCAGCAACATCGATAGCAAGTACTGTGATATCGTCTACAAGCGCCATGGCGGCCTCGACAAGCGCAGCGATGAGAATGTCATTCTTACCAAGCTTGGTCTGGCCCTGTTCTCCACCATTGCCGGTCTTGGCGCTCTCGTCTGGTGAGTCTTTTCAGACATGTTAAGTCTCTAGGTCATTGACTGATGTAATCGCAGGGTCCTCTTCATTGCCACTTTCGTCTATACCCTGATCATGTTCCTCCGCGGCCGCAAGGAGGGTCGCTTCCCCATCGGCAGCGGCTCAGTCGCCACTACACCCAGCAACAACTACCAGATGGAGACCAAGATCTCTGAGACCCAGCCTGCGCTCGCCCCTCAGCCAGGTTACCAGGCCCAGCCCCAGACTCAGCAGTATCAGCAGCCCGCCCCTGGCCAGTTCGCTCCTCAACAGCAGCAGCAGTTCCCTCAAGGCGCTCCCGCACCCGCTCCCTACCAACAAGCTCAAAGCCCCTTCCAACAAACTCAGAGCCCTTACCAGCAGCAGGGTGCCTATCCTCCTCCCGCCCAGGCTCCTTACTCTCCCCAGGAGCAGCCACAACAGCAGAACTACGGACAGTACCCTCCCCAACAGCCTCAGGCTCAGCCCCAGGCCTACCAACAGCCCGTGCAGCATCAACACACCGGTCAGAGCCAGCCTTATGGAAGTGAGCTTGATGGACAGAGCCAGTACACCACACCTCCTCCCGCTGCTACGTCGCCACCTCCCCAGCACTACCAGCAGCCGCAGCCCTATCCTGCGCAGGCTTATCCTCAGCAGTAGGTGATGACAAGAAATGGTGACATTAACAAGACGGAGTTTATGGCGCGTGGTGTTTTATACTGGTGTGTTTGATATCCATCGTCGGCAGTGCAAAGAACTTAGGGTCTGGTACATCCCTTATATATCCCTGGCCACTCATAGCAATACACGGCATATGTCGTTTCATTCTTGATTGTTCGCACACGGAAGGCCTGGAATGAATAGAGTCTTCCGGTCCTCCTTCAACCGTAAGCGACGTGAGATTCATGATGGATGCCTGCCTTGTGCTACCATACCCAAGCCAGGCAGTGTGGGTATAGGGCTTCTTCTACCTTTTTTGAATGGCGCACTTGCCAATCCGCACATCTGCTCCTCAGTACCCAAACTTTAGAGTGCTTTCTCTTTTCCACCAACATCATACTCTACGCAATTCTCTGGGACAATTTAACATGCTTCCTCAGCCCGTGATACTTAAACGGCACAGAGAGATTCAAGCACCAATGCTGCACCAGGCTATCGAAAACACGACCGGAGCGACTTTCAACGTGGCAAAGTAAGCTACTGAGTTTTATGCCAGTTTCTCCCTTTACTAACCATATCAAAGGCATTCAGAATCATGTATCATGATTCTAGCGACGCTCAGGAACGAGATGGAGCGACAGTCTCAACACAAACGCGGTTCCACAACCAGCACGGAGAAAGCTGTTCCCATTTCTAAAACTTCCTGGTCTTCAGTAATACCGGACTCAGATATTGCCAGTGCCTGTACGTATTCTCAGTCAGACACCTTATTTGCTCCAATTTTCTTATACTGGGGTACTTTGAACAGCCGAATTTCGACTTATAAACGTCGGGCGTGCTGGGCAAAGGGAATTGATCCAGCAGTTCACGGGATCGTGTTCCAAACTGGAAGCCTCCCATCTCTGTTACAGGACGAGCCAGAACTCGGCTCCCAGCCAATCGAGGTAAAGCTTCACGAACAGGGAGAAGTAATAAAGAAAGAGGCTCGTATAAACTACTCAAAAACGCACACTATTTCCTGCTCTGTCAAGGCTCGCTTCATTGGGTACGTCATCCCAGAAAACTGGAAGATCGTGGAAGATGCTTTCCGGGAGTCGAGAACGAGGCCTCTAGTGAGAGCTCTGAAAATCGGATAAACATTTGTGCATTACGGCCAGCGATTAATATGTTCCAATGTATAGCAGTTCATCCATGATTCGATGTTGTCATCTCCCAGTCAACACTGATTGCGATACATATGATCCAAGGACATTCAGGCTTGGGTTGGTGAAAGCATGTTATTGAGTTCCAATAATAACATACAGTCTTTCTCGCAAGAGCTTATGGGAATTGGTTTGCAGGATACCACGCTTTTCTTGTCATTTCAGCTTACGATATCTTGCAATACGTTATCCTCGCTCGATTAACCACGATTGTCGCAACGTGTGGCCTTGTTCAATTGCCCCACTAACAAACAAAGCAACTGAAGGGCAGCCGGAAACTCCAACTCAGCTTAACTTCAATTAGAAGTAACCCGGAAGCCAAGATTCTATCCCGAGGGCAAGAACTGGTTGACTTGACCAATGATAACGGCCGAGGTGTAGTAGGCGTCTATGCCAGGCTGATTGCCGTACTGTACCGGTCGAATGTTAGAAATACGAAACCACAGCTGATCATATAGGTCTTGACTCACAGTGTTGAATGCAACAGCAAGTTCTCTAGGAGTCTGAGTGCTGGGCGGGTAGTTGAGCCAAGTTACTGGTCGACGCGGATACAGAGGTTTATCGTCGCGTCGTCTCGCGCCAATTTTATCAGGGCGCAATCTCTCGTCCTGGCAAGACCAGTCGTCCCAGGCAATTGCCGAACTGGGTGCGTCGGAAACGTGCGCACAACCGTCGTCCTCGTCCTTGTCACCGTACCAGTCGCGTCGGTATTCCCGGTATTCTGCATCGTCGAGCACCGCGCTGACTCGAGCGCTGCCTAGGATACGCTTGAGAGCTTGGTAAACGACCATGTCCAGCCCTTTGAGGGAGTGGTGAAGGTTTGCGACGGACGACTTGGAGGTGTGCGGGTAGGCGTGAGTGCAGGTAAACCCTACAAGGCCTCCTGGTAGAAGAGTGTTAGGACCTGTGCCAGGATGTAACGGAGGAACGTGCCTGATGATAGGAAGTCTTCGCTTTCGAGCAGTTCCTCTAGGGCGTGGTAGAAGTGGAACGATTCCTGGTCCAGAGCTGGCAGGTGAGCGGCCATCGAAGCTGGACCATAGGTTGTCCAAAAGAGGTTGTAGGTCAAGGTCATCCGATGACCTTCAGTAACCTCCAAGACTTCGTGCTCGCAGTCAGAAAAGAAGGCTGCCCATTGAACAGCGTTGGCACTCTGAGATGCCCAGTCAAAGACGACCTCGCGACCTCCATGTCGAACTGCAAGTTGGCCGCCTTGATGTGGAACTTGGAGACAGACGACAAGAGAGCCCATCTGGCGGTCCGACCTTGGAGTGTCGACATGTGGTTTGAATTTGCCAGAAGGGCTTGAGTATACCTACCGTGTATGTCAGAATTGGCTACATAATTGATACAGACAGTCAGGAGAGGAGCCTTACGTTCAGCTTGTACAGTTCCGCTTTGACACCCAAGGCATTCGAATTGCCCTGCGCAAGAACCTGATTGATAGTATCAACGATACCATGCTCGTACGGGTTGAAGCTTGTGCTGAAGCTAGACTTGTCCATCTTGCCTGCCTTGCGGTATTCCTCATCAAGGACTTCTTGGGAACCAACGCCAAAGGTGGCAGGCTGGCAGTCCTTCAACAACAACTCGAAGGACTCTTTGGAAGTGGCATCATCATTCACGGGCAGGATGAGCTTACGACACTGGCCTTTGTCATCGCGGTCCCAGCGAATTGATAGTGGGTAGTTATCGGAGGGGGTGCTTGTTGAAGACTCGGGATTGCTGATGGTGCCTCCGATGGCAAAGACGTCCTTTCCCGCACGTTGATGCAAGGCGGAGGATACCGCATTGAGGAGATCCTGGGACGACGGAGTATTATCACCAGAGGCAGACATTTTGGAGATGGTTGGACAGAAGAATTGAAGTGTTTGCTGGAATCAAGTGAAAGATTGAGATGGCTGCCTTAAATAGAGGTAGGTACGGATAGGAGGCGTGTTGAGGAGCATGTTGGTCCTTCCACATGAACTTCATTCACGATGATACAAAGCTTGAGTCTCAAATCTTGTGCAACAGTCCTACCTGCATTTGATCTTTAAGGTTGCAATGAGGGTATGTGTTAACTAAATGGTTCCAATGAGGGCCCAGTGCTGCCTGGGATGCCTGGTGAGAGCGTGAATCTCACGGCCATGTCTCTCGGGTAGCTAATTTGTTTGCTTCTTGGCATCGCCATGTCACTCACTTGTTGACCTTCTCTGCTATTGTGCGACATTGCCTTTTGTATGTCTATCATTGCATAACAACTGGTTTCTTCAATGAAATTGTCAATTGATGCATAGGCTGGCGACATTATGTCCATCTCCCCCAGTCAAAGGTTCACGATGGTGTAAGTGGAGGCTTCTCAGCAGGCAACCAAAGGCTCCACCCGCCATGAGAAACCCACGAACGGCCACCTACTCACAAGAAAGAATCATTTGAGAATGTCAGGTCACAATACTTTACTATACAATCTTCCATGTAACCCCTCAATAGTGTCGAATATGGAGTCGGCATAAACGCGTTGACAGCTTACGACACAATGCCAGTTCCCAACCCTTGAGAAGATATACCATCATACGACGATATCGACTCCGATACGCACAATATGCAAGACCAATTCTCCATGTTTCCTCTAAATTGCCCAAACTCCATGCACCATCAGATACATGGCGCAACTCGTCTCCCGACCGGTCCCCGAAACAGCAGGCGGTGAGCCAAATTCTGCCACCCATGGGCTCACCTCGCTACGGCCCGCCAAAGCTCCTCGTCCGATATAGCTTCAGCGCAAGCTCGCGACATCGACGACTCCCCACGATCCTCTGCACCCAGTAGACGCCCGGATTCGACTCGAGAGGGCGTCTGTTTTATAGTCTGCACAAGTCCGAGCTCCGCGAGGGAGTCGAATGGCCGCAATGGCCGCCCAGAATCCGACGGCGCCGGAGGAGAGGCTCGGAGTGCCTTCGAGGAACCCGCTACCGTTGTCTGCTTCGCAGGAGGCTCAGGTCCGGGATATTTTCTACCAGCGAGTTCGGAAGCAGTGCGCCGAGGAGATCAAGGGTTAGTTTTGACTGCGGAGGGGCATGGCCTGATACCATGCCCCCCCATCTTGAAGCAAAAGAAAACCTGTGCTGACTGCTCTTACCAATACAGCCTTTGCCGCCTGCGCCCTCGGCCGAACATTCACAGTATCCTTCGCATGCCGCCCCGAGCACCGCACCATGAACAGCTGCATGAAGCTGCACGCGACACAGACCGAGCACGACGCCGCGCGGGAGGAATGGTTCGCCCTACGGATGGAGCGCCAGCGGGAGCGGGAGCGCAAGGCAAAGATGGCCGCGGCGCAGGAGGAGTTTATGCGCGAGTGGTGGGGGCTGCCCGAGCACGTCCGGCTGTCGAGGCAGAAGGAGATGGAGCAGCGGGGGGAGAGGATACACGGGCTCACGGCAAAGGATCGACCGCCGACTGAAGGACGGTGATACTGATCAAGAGATGGGGGGCTTGCATCTGTGGCGTTCTGGGGGGATATTGACATCTACGCTGCTCTGACACGGGGGGCTTATTGTACAGTTGACGGAGCCATGTAAGAATACAAAAGACGGTATATCAAAGGGCAAAGCAATACCGAGAGTGTGGATCAACCTCGCAAGAGTAGATTTGGCTTGAACCAACGCCATGTTATCGTGGCTCACTTGGTTGCCGCCAATTTTGCCGGCATCCTCCTTGTAGCGCCGCGACCAACGACGATCGTCGGGTCCGAGGTTTCGGGTGTCAGTCAAAGAGGGTGTTTTGCATCACCGCTCTGACTCTACTGGTTGATTTCTGGTCGTGGATGTAGGTCCATTGAACCATGGGGAGTTCCGGCGGTGAACCGTTTGAGGGCCCGACGGGAATAAGAGCGTTTGCAGAACAGGTCTCCATTCTAGCGGGCCTCAAAACTGAACGAGTTTCTCCCAGAAACAATGACGGAATATGATCTGTTTCCCGGCAGATGAAGAGCAAAGAAGCAAGGGCCACTGTTGAAATTAACCCCAAATACTGAGCCAATATCACTCTTGTTCCCGGTAGCACTAACAGACTCTCCCGCCTCTCACAGACGAGAGAAGCATCTCCCATCACACGAATCACACGGACCAACCACCCGGCCGTAAAGTTCTTGACTCTCTTTAAACTGCTGGTGTTTCCATTTCCCGCGTCTCGACCAATGGCGCTGCCCCTCCCCCTCACTTCAGCGCGCCTCGGGTCGAGCGTCTCGGCGCTTAGGGTGCTTGCTGCAGTGTGATGCGCGCGCCGATTGGCTGCGGACCCCTGGCGATGCTATTTTTGGGGGCAGGGTTGCTCTAACTGTAAGTGAGGGCAGTTTGCTGCACGTCGAGGGGTATGCGAGCGCTTAAACGCTGTGCGAGACTGAGTCGTCGAGGGGAATATAATATCAGACGGCTGGGTTTGTGTTTTTTCTTGTTGGTTACGCTCTTGTTGTTGTTTGCATCTGCCGGCTCTCATCTAAATTGCTTGGCATCACGAGAGAATCCCGACATCTTGGACTGAGCCATGAACCGGTAGTAGAGCTCAACCTCATCAGTTCAATACCTTTTTACATCGTCTTGCTAGTCTCGACTTCATTGTTTGTTTATTAGATACCCCCTCTTCGATACCCGATAATACCCAACCCTCTTCTTCTGAGAAGAAGCAGCACCTGTTTGAAACAGATCTTCATTCAGCAATGTCGACCCCAACCCCCGGAGGGTTCTCTCTATTCCCGAGCCCCAACTCGTCCAAGCCGCCGCCCGTATCAAGGAACCAGACCCCGAGACCGCGACGCTCAGAGTCCCGCGAGCGCAGAGCACCAACGCCACATGATCGACGGGCTGCTACACCACAACAAGCCATGTCTCCCGAGATTTCACAATCGCCCGAGGCAGCTTCGCCTCCGAGGAATGGACGGCAGACACCCCAGAACCGGTCGCATACCCCGATTGAGTTTGACCCAGTCCGCCAACAGCAGCAACAACAACAACCTGAACGGCCACAACCAGTCAAGGTCCAGAGGCCCCGACCAACAGTTGAGATCCCAGGACGCTCTGATACTGCTTTTTCTCAAGCCAACACCCTTGTCCGCGCCAGCAGTGAACGTTCCCGGAGCTCAATAGCTAAGCCGCCGTTGGGTGACCCCTCCACTGAGCAACCTATTCGCTCCATCTTTCCGACTTACAACCCGGATGTACCACTGGGCCAGCAGAACTATGTCCCCACTGAGAACCGCCCGGCCCCGATGCCGCGGGCTGTCATCAGCAGACAGACATACTATGAGACCCCAACAACCACAACCCGGAACCCGCCTGTCCGAAGCCCAGTCCCGGTTGCTAGCCCCATGAGCATCCAGTCTACAAGGACCCCTACATGGCCACAAAGGGCAGCCCCTCAAGAACCTCCCCTGGTGCCCACAACCTCCTCCAATGAGCAGCTCAAGAACCTATGGAAGGTTGCCAATGGATGGCAAGCATCTCACTCAGAGGGACGGGTGTATTGCATGAAGTTGAGCCAAGAGAAGGATGCCCCCGTTTATAGCCTCTCATCCGCATCACAACCGTTTTACAACCTCCGCATCGACCCCACCTCAGCCTCAGCCTATGTCACCCTCACAAGGCACGATCCTAACAAGCCCTACAAGGCTCCCAAGCCTGATGCCAGCTCCTCAGCAAGCAGCATCATTAGCGGCGTCGTCGGCCACGGCAGTAGCCCAAGCAACAAGGTCACCGACACCAAGCATTGGCAAGAAGCCATCAGCACGACTATTGAAGAGGAGACCCGGAAACATCCTCCCAATGACGGTCTTGTCTCGCTTCTCATGCCCACACCGGCCACAAAGATGGCCATCGAGAAGGCGAATGATCCCACCGCCGTCATGATTGCTGAGCGAGAAGCCGCCCGCCTCGTCTGGGATGAGGACAGCTCTCACCACTTCCTCGTACACCCTGCCCTTGCGACTCCTTTCTGCGTCACAATTGAGCGTTCGCCCTCGTGGTCGCGCGTTGAGTACACACTTGAGCACAACGAGTCCCCTCAACATCTTGCCAAGCTCACCCGTGACGGCACTGGTGGCGGCTGGCTTGAGATTGACACGGGCATCGCTTCAAAGATTGAGTCGTACTTTATCGTCGACGTGGCCGTGGCAGCACTCCTGCTTGTGGCTTCAGCAGACGAAAAGAACACACCGGCCATGGAAGTCTTTGAGCCTCCGCCACCCCTGCTACTCACCGCCAAGCAGGAAAGGCGATTGAGCAAGCAGAGCAAGCGCGAGGAAAAGAAGCGACGAAAGATGGAGTCGTTTGAGATTGATGTCGAGAGCCAGGATGAAAGTCTGGGCAAGAGCAAGTCCAAGGAAAAGGAGGACAAGCTCCCCTTCTTGATCCGGGTGATTGTCAAGATCGTCAAAGGCTTGTTTGCCTGCTTCATTTGGGTGTTGACGATTGGCTTCAAGTGCTTCGGCGGCGTATTCAAGGCTGCATATAAATGTATAGGGTCCAAGTATTAATGCAATCGGGTAACGAACGATAAAGGCTGGGTCATAATCGGGCAGGGAGCATCTGAAAGGAATCTTTCATATTTTTGTATCATGTATCATTAACCCACGGCGTTAAAAGGGGGGTATCGATTAGCTATGCACTGCAAAGCGAGCCGTAACGAACAATGAAGAATGATGACGGGAAACAAGGAAAGAATTGTTTTTGAAAGTTGCCCAGTTTTTACCGCTTCCGCGTCCGCACCATGATCTTCTTGCCTTTGCGAGTTGTTCCTCCCGATGTCGCTGTCTTAGCCATCTTTGCGCGCTGGATCTCGAGCTCGCTCTCGGCGTCTGTGAGGGCCTTGAGCTTTTTGCGCGCATTTTCGAGTTGGCCTCGTAGACGGCGGAGAGACTTGGCGCGCTCGAGCTCTGGACTATCCTTATCGTCAAGACCCTCGAAGGTCTTGTCGGCTGTGTCCTTGTCGTCCTCGTCCACATGTTTCTCTATCGTTTCTTCCCGTTGCTCTTCGTCGTCCATAAAAACAATCTTTCGTGGCGCTTTTGGTTTTAGAGGCGCTGAAAAGTCGAACTCAGAGTCATCGTCGTCGTCTTGCTCCTCCTCTTCATCTTCGTCAAGTTTATCGAATCCCCTTGTGAGGACCACCTGCTCTTCCAGTCTGGCGACCTCCTTCGCTATCACCTGTCGCATCGTCCGAACGTAGCCGATATCTTGTGTCTTGAGCAGGCGCACGGTATCAACATCCATGGCTCGGTTTCCGCGATCGCCCTGGACAGTTCCGCTCCAGCTCTTGCCGTCCTTAATCCTGGATCCGGGTCCCTTGCGGGACATCATTCCAAAGTAGAATTCATCCTCGTTGCGATCGGCCGCCTTGTCTTTCAGGGCCTTGAGATGCGCCTTCTTCTTGTTGAAGTCCTTGGCTCGAAGCGAGTAATCCTGCCATCATTAGTAGCTGGTAAGAATGGCGGGGCGAGGATTGGACAAACCTTGTGCTTCTCGAGGAGACCGAGGCGCCGCCGCTCCAGCGGCTGGGCTCGCTCACGGTGAGGTCGCCGTGCGACGGCATTTCGCATAGACGACATCTTGGCAAGCTGGAAACGTGATGCAGAGGGAGGACGTCGAGAAACGCTTGCGAGGTGAAGAATCAATTGGACGGCGCCTACCTGAGAAGTTGGAGGCAGGACGAGGCGGCAGAATTTTTCGAATTTTTGGCGGTGAGGAAGTGGCTCAACAGAGGGGCGACGCCACAACTGCCCTGAGTTTCAAGGCCCCATTGCGAGACCCGACGGAACTCTCATTCAACTCCGATTTGCTCAATCGTAAAAAGGTTAATTTTGACCTTGATCTATCAGATCTCTTGATGCGATGCATCTTCAACAAAGGCCGTTTCCCCTCTCAACCGTTTTCACGAGCTTCCTCGGATCGGATCCGCAAGGTGACCTTGAGCAAGTAAGTGGCTGGCCATGGTCAAACATCTGAGCTCCAGATTTCAGCGGAGGATCATGTGTCAGCGCCAGGTCTGAGACACAGTGCGATGCTCTTGGCTCAACACCCAGCCGCCCCTGATAATTCACTATCGAGTTGCCCTGCCGCTGTTTATCTGTCTTACCGTAAGCCTTAAGCTCGCTACCGTGCATATCTGTGCTCCTACGGCGGCTCTAGCGGTTATTATTAGAACTCTGTTGCCAACCCGTATCGAGGACCAAGGTGTGAAATGTGGGGGAACGAGAATCAGGAGAATTCATCTCGTCTGCAGCCTGTTCTGTTGGCGTCTGGGATCCCGGCCCCTCCCCTGAGGCCCTGCTTACGGCTCCCGTATAAGATCTGCCCCGGTCCCGATCGCTCCCCGTCCGGCCGCCATCATCTCTCATCGGCATTGAGAAAACACCCATCTCGGCGCTTTCTTTCCGAAATCCCAATGGTTACCTGAGTTGGAGTCGTGCTTCATTCCCTACCCTTTTTTCTTTCCCTTTTTGTTTTCCTTTTTTTAATATTGGGGGGTATTGTCTGGAAATCATGGGGGTTGGACTACCTTTATCTGCGTCGAGGGCGATCCTCTCGCTGCTTATTACTTGCGTGGTATTCTACTGCCTTCTGAATGGCTTCACGCCACCACAGAGCCCCAACGGCATACGGTTTATTCCCAGCAGCTATGACTGGAGCAGGCACCCTCTCAAACACCCGCTGCGTGTGAGTAGCATGGCCAGGCCTCCCCGAGGATCCCCTAGCAATCTGCCCAGAATCCAGCATGATTTCTCTGAAAATGAGTTGAAGAAGCGGGATTCCGAGACGATGGAGCAGAGGCGGGCAGAGGTCAAGCAGGCCTTCGAAAAGACATGGACCGCATATGAGAAGTATGCGTGGGGTCGGGATGAATTGAAGCCACTCAGCTTGGAAGGAAGTGATACCTTTAGCGGATGGGCTGCTACCATCGTCGACAACCTCGATACCCTGTGGATCATGGACAAGAAGCGCGATTTCTATAAAGCTGTTGACTTTATAGCCCGCCTCGACTGGGATCTCCCGACTAGCGATGGATTCAACGTCTTTGAGACCACCATTAGGCACCTCGGAGGCCTGCTTTCGGCGTACGAGCTCAGCGGAGAGAGCGTCTTGCTGGCCAAGGCGATTGAGCTCGGTGACCTTTTATATGCCACCTTTGACAACCCGGAACGCATGCCGCCGCACACCATCAAATTTCACGAGCTCAAGGGCGGCAGAGGCCATCCAGAGCCGCGACAGAGCACTGCTAGTCTCGGCAGCATGACCATGGAGTTTACCCGTCTATCGCAGCAAACCGGAAACCCGAAGTACTACGACGCCGTCGATTACATCTCCCGCGCTTTTGAACGGACGCAGAACGAGACTGCTCTCCCCGGTCTATGGCCTCTTCAGATCAATGCGAAGATGGGATTCAGAGTGGATGACACGAGGTTTGGACTGGGCGCTAACGGCGACTCGCTGTACGAGTATCTCATCAAGGAGTACGTTCTGCTGCAAGGACTCGATCTCAAGTACGAAAAGATGTATCTCCAGGCCGCCGACGCTACGATTGAGCATTTGATGTTCCGACCGAGGTTGCCAGGTCAGGACGACCTGCTTATGCTGGGAGAGGCCAAGGTCCTACCCCGCACCAAGGAGGTGAAATTGAAGACAGATGTCGAGCACCTCACCTGTTTCGCCGGAGGCATGTTTGCCCTCGGCGGCAGAGCCCTTGGACGCGATGACCATGTCATCATCGGCGACAAGTTGGCTCGCGGGTGCGCCCACGCATACTCTGTTTTCCCCCACGGGCTCATGCCTGAGATCGTCGAGGTTGAGGCCTGCCCGAGCAGGGAGCCATGCGAGTTCATTCCAGCATCGAAGAAGGAACCTCTGGGGTTCCAGGCCAGGGACAGGCCATATCTCCTCCGACCGGAAGCTATCGAGAGTATTTTTGTTCTGTACCGCATCACCGGCAACAAGGAGTTTAGGGACATTGCGTGGAACATGTGGACTTCGATCAAGACGGCTGCCGAGACGAAGGACGCATTTGCTGCTGTCGAGGACGTCACTGCCGAGCAAATCAAGTTGAAGGATTACATGGAGAGTTTTTGGATGGCCGAGACGCTCAAGTATTTTTATCTCATCTTTTCAGATGAGGATGTCATCAGTTTGGATGAATGGGTCTTCAACACCGAGGCCCACCCGCTGAGGAGGATGTCGTCGTGAAGGCGAGATCCCGACCGCACAAAGAGTCAATGGAGATGGTATCCAGTCCAATACTCCAGACCTTTCCGTATATATACAATTGAACTCGACCCTCCATATAAGGGTGTCATAGACGCTGGTAGAAACCTTCCCTCACCACCCAATTATCCGTCAGTCTAGCGATATCGTCGTATACAGTTGCACGATGTCTCCTATCGTTGCTATTTTTCGTATCACTTTTCGGCTGAGAGATGGCCCGTTCGGATGACCAAACGTCGGTCGCGGAGAGAATGCATTCTGGCTCGACCAGCCACACATGCAGCATGGCCGGTGTCCCTGGCATGTTCAGTCAGTGATGCGCTCACCAATCTTGGCACAGCTTACCAACCCCAGTTTTGGTACTTGTCTCCTCGCTCATTTTGCACATTCGCGTGCAGATCATGTGAGCATAACATGCTTCGCGTGACTTGACACAGGAGGCCTGAGATCTTGCTCTGAGATGGCAATTGGAATTTGACAAACTCAAGCAACGATCGGTGACTTCTTAAGTGAATTGGCTCATCAATCGCCCGGCTCATAGACATGGCTCGTTCTGACTCCGAATCTGGGATTCTACTGGAGTTACTCGTGGTTTACTCACGGGTTACTCACTTACTCTCAAGTTACTCCGGGAGTTACTCCTGCTCCTCATGAGCTGCTCACCCAACTCATGAGTCCGCCGGATCTGCTGCCAGTGGTGGGGCAGACATGGGCTCCCCGTGTTTAGTGGCGGGAGCTACCCGCATGGTTGTTGTGTTGTCAAGTACCGATACCAACGAGGCTCTCGAGTTGAGCGTGTCTTCTGTTGGCTCCTGGTATCCGTACAATGGTATTCAACCTTGCTCCTCTTGGCTATTGACACTAACAAATCTATAGCCAATCACCAGTTGGCCGCGGCCCCAGGGCTGATTCACGCGCTCGCTCCGTTGTGCTCGCGGAGGGAGTAAGGTGAGGGCCGTGAGGGCGGCAGGAGCAAGAGTGGGCGGAAAGAGAAAACGGGAGCCGCATCAAGCCATGGCTCTTGGTTTCGCAGATAAATCCCGGCCACGACTCAGGCGAACCGGCGAACCGGCGAACCAGCGCAACAACGTCTCGTTGCCTCTCTGGACAATCCGCAAGGCGAAGCCCAGTATCCACCACAATGGCATTCACTCCTTGCTTGTCGAGTTACAGCAGCATCTTTTCGTACGCTGGCGGTGCCACGCGGGCCAACATTGGTGGTGCCAGGGCCAAAGAGCACCTCGACAAAGCTTTGGCTGAGGTTGATGGGTTATTCGCCGGCCTGAGGTACCTCGATGAGACAGAGCCTGCGCCTCAGACAAGCGGACACCCCAATGACCACCTGAAGACATCCGACAGCCTCGAACTTGAGCTCGAGGCTCTCTCTTCCACTTCTTCCTCCTCCAAATCCTCCGCAAACGAGGCTGCGGGTGCCCAGCAATGTGATCCCGGAGCAGTCCCTTCGGCCCACGCTACCGCTTGGTCTTCTATTCGAAATGTTCGAGATGGGATGCAAATCCTTTGGAAGCACTTCGTCGATGAGTCGCAGCGCCTAGACTTACCGATCGTCCACAACCTTCGCGCCGCCTACAGGGATGCCACCGGGCTGCGCGAAGCTGGAGTGTTTGCCTTCCGGAATACCCTGGCCGGTCCGCCTCCCAACGACCTCGCCAAGGTCTTTGCCTTCTGTAGCCTGTCTTATGTGGTCTCGCGCCTCCTACATACAAGCGGCCGGCTGAAGCAGGAAGATGTTCTTGCCGGCGTTCGTCTCTGGCTGGACGCGCTTGAGACCAAAGAAGAACGGGAGGCGTTCAAGATCCTTGCCCGGAATCTCTGGCCTGAGGCCCGCAACCACCTTCACTTTCAAGATCTTGGTATCGATCAGCAGTCGGAAAATATGGCCGCTGCCCTCCGACGAAACAATTATATACCCGGGCAAGTTCCTTCCGGGTGCCTGTCGCCATGCAGCGCCAGCCTTCAGCCCGAAGGTTGGACAAACTGTGAGGCGCCAGCTCAAGAGCCTCACATCGAAGGTCTCACCGAACAGGATTTTTTGCTCCCGCTCACCGAACCTACAACTCTAGATCACTCCCTACTGAACAACCTCGCCGGTGAGGAATCGACGGTTCATGCTTACAATCTCATGAGCATGACATACGATACGATACGTTTTTCGCTCGGTTTAGACCCTCCGCCTAATCCAGGGATCCCAACTCCACCCCAGTTCTGGTATGACTCTGGCCAATTTGTCCATACAAATCCAGACCTCACAGGACAACTTTCTATGGAGAACCCGGCTGGACCACCAAGCATGAACCCCGATCCCAGCCTGGAACCTTCGCCGGGCACTACCATACATGCGAACAGACTCGAGGAGCTCAAAGGCACGATGGTGTTCACAGCCGTGCTCCGGTACTTTGAGGAGAGCGGCGCTTTCTTGTATGTCTTGTCTGGCCGAGGCATGCTATCGAACGACTTGCGATCATGCCTCGCCTGGAACCAAGAGCGCTCGGGGGAGAAAAGGCGCATCCAATTGGAGTATCTCCACCGTTTGGTTGCTGAAAAGCACACCAAGGACGCTTCGTCTCGGGGTATAGTCTCCGTGGCCGACAAATTTGTCGAAGTCGGTTACTTGCAAACCATCGAGGATGTTCAGGACTACATGACGACAATTGGAAGGGTGAGTCGGAGACTTCAGAGGTGAACGTCGGCTAACTGGACCTTGTAGGAGTTGTTTCTTGATGACAAAGTAGCGTACAAAGAGTTTCGTGAATGGGTCCACGCCTTTCGAGAGAGCTCCCAATCATCTCCAGCTTCATCCATTTCTGACAACGGCAAAACGTGCGGCTATTCTATTTCTCTCAATGTATAACGGTTTGCTAACTTGGTGTTAAATAGAAAACGCTTCTCATGCCCTACCTGCGGTCACACGTCCCACCGGAAATGGAACATTGAACGACATCAAGAACGAGTACACCTACAGGGGAAAGTCCAGAAGAAATACGATAGGGCGAAATTGATAAGAGGCGACAGAACGAAAAAGCGTCGGGAGATTGCGTTGCTCAACTAGGACAGCACGGATTGTGTTCAATGGTAACAAGATACATGGAGACATTCCTAATCCCGGGGAAGTTGGCCGTCTAGGTTCTCTTATTGGCAGGTGAGAAAAAGGTAGTATCTCAAAGGTTTAAAAAGGGCAAAAATGTTTGGTAGGGTATAGCGTGGGTATGGGAAAGGGTAGGAGCTCTGTGTGGAGTATATACGGGAGAGGATGGGTCGGTTAGCTTTATGACGGGTGGCTTTCTAGGCGCATTTTCTTAACTTTGGGACCAGGAATCACAACTACTTCTTTCTTCTTCGTTTTTATGCTGTAAATACCTGTTTTGTATTTGCAGAATGACAGCCTTGCCACGGCGATTGGTAGCGCCCGTGTTGTAGTACCCGACTGAATTAATGCGATAATGAACCACTTCACTCTTAGCCCTCATAAAACTACAAACGCTCGTCCCGACACGTATGAATATATCCAAAATCGATTGGTACCCTTCTAGACTATCCCAGATCTCAGTTCACGCCGCTTCTGCCGTGTCGCCATCCTCGATTTGGTGCTGACGGGGATCATCGTCGCTTTTGACGTCTCGCCTCTGTCTAGCGAGGGCTCGCTCCGATGACCAGACGTCGGTAGCCGACACAACATCGCTGGGTTCGTTAAGCCAGATCCCAAGCATTACTGGTTCTAGGCGCTGTCAGTTTGGATTGCTGGGGTGAGCTAGAGTAAATTTTCCCACCTTGCTTCTTCTCCTTGCTTCCTTTCTGCTTCTTTGGGCGCTGCTGGGGTGACATTCTCCACACGGAACACTGGTGGTGAAGCTTGAGGTATTGATAAAATGATTGTTGAGCTACTCTGGTAATATTCTACGTGAACTTTGCATCTTGCAATCCCTTTTTATGGCCATGAGACCTGTTGCTCCTGTGAGTACTCGTAGGTGCTCATTTGCTCCGAGTCTTTGGAGTCTCAAGATGAAATTGGCGTCTTCTGTTTCCATTACATTTCAAATGTGAGAACCTCACACTACCAAGGTCTCCTTTCAGCAGTGACAGCGTTCGAGTGTGTGCAGCCCTGCGGAGCATGATGGCTCAAGAACAGCCGGAAGGGCTGATGTCATACCAGACCAGACACGGTCTAGTGGGGGGGGGAACACGCCTGAATGATTTGGTGGTGTTTGGCTACCAGGTACATTACACTCCGGGACCCACGCTGCAGAAAGTGGA
Organism: Fusarium decemcellulare; assembly: GCA_013266205.1. NCBI lineage: Eukaryota > Fungi > Ascomycota > Sordariomycetes > Hypocreales > Nectriaceae > Fusarium > Fusarium decemcellulare. Next base: position 21,598 of record JAAGWO010000005.1, read on the forward strand.
TCGCGCCGACTGCCGCTGGCACCTTACGCACTGACGCAGCCTCCAGATTGTCAGCCTTCTTCGCTCCTCAATGTCGTGAAAGGTAATGCCCTGCCCGTATTGAAGAATTCAAATAGATACAACTATAAAGGACGAACATTCCGGCATCTACCATCTCTCAACAGCAAATACACTCAAATTTTCAAATTTTACAACCAGTTCCGAGTCACCGATGCTGAATCACTCCGACGGAGATCCATGTTCGAAAGGCATTCTAGAGATCGATGGTCTGTTGGCTGGTCTCTCGTTCCTCGGCAAAATATCAATTGTCACCGACGAATATGCACAATTCTTGTTCTCAGAGACGGAGGGCCATGTGGAATACTCCCTCCAAAGACTTGACTGGTTGCCCATTCAAGATGTCAAACTCCGCATGTTGGATTATTGGCAGCACCTGGTTGAGTTATCCCTTACCCTAAAATCACCCAGGATCACCTCCCTTCTTGAAACTTACACCAATGCAACTTGCCTCCAAGAAGCTGGGGTTTTTGCATTTCGCAATACTTTGACGGGCCTAGCACCCAGTTCTTTGGAAAATATCTTTGCACTGTATAGTTTGTCTTACGTTATGTCATGCTGCTTGATTGATGAGGGCAAATTAGCTAGACACAATATTCTAGCCGGTATTGATGTTTGGCGCAACGCCCTTCGAAGCAACGAGGACCGCCAAACATTCAGCTACCTCGCGGGAATCTGCTGGCCGGAAGGCCACTGGGAACCCACCACCACAACCTTGCATGGCAGCGGTGCCCCTCATCCACCTCCCCACAGCGACCAAACGCCCGAGTCTCTCTATGCGCTCGACTTTTCTTCTTGGAGCAACGAAGACGTTTTATTCGAGATAACGGGTAGTACTGGATATGACTATCTACAAAACGAGGTTTTCGGCCCATTTCCGCCTACCGTTACTGGGGTTGCCAATACTTTCCCTGAAAATGTTTCCCGATTTGCCACTACTTCAGCCGAGACGAGCCATGCTGAGGAGAGCAACACAATGGATACTGAGGGTGGACAAACCACCGTTGATTCTGATGGTGTGCAGAAAACAGCGGTGATGATTAATATTCTGCGGTTCTTCGACGAGTGTGGAAATCTGATGCGCCTTCTCTCTGGTGGTGTAACAGCGAAGAGCCTCCAATCGACAGTCGCTTTTAACCAACAACGCTTCGAGGCCAAGAACCACATCAAGAACGCGTACCTACGGCTCCTACAGGATGAGAAACCTTTCACGGATGGGAGTTCAGCAGCAATTCTCTCCGTTGCTGAGAGATTCGTTGACCTTGGCTACCTACAGAGCATTGACGAAGTGAAAACGTACCTCATGAATGTTGGAAGGGTAAGAGAGCCACAAGTCTAACTACTTCTTCCGCCAATAACATTGTTGAACTGTAGGAGATCCTACCTAGTGGTGCACCACAATTTGAGTTCTGTCAATCTTTGCTCAAGTTTCCGGGAGAGGCTGAGTCATCGACCAGTTCTCCAGACCCGAATCCCCAGAAGAAGCGAACAAGATGCCCCAGCACTCAATCACCAGACAAGGCGGGGCGGAAACAGTCAGTTCTAAACCCCAGCACGCATTACTCCTAAGGACAAGGCTTACTTCTTTCCTAGAAGAATCGTCACGTGCCAGGCTTGTGGTAAAGAATTCGACAGGACGTTCAACATGAAGCGGCATTTCAGGAGATTCCATCTATCTGAGAGCCAAAGCACTTCTCGTGCGCTGAGTGCTACAGGGTAGCAGAGCAGACGATTAGGACGATGGATGTGTCATGGGCTTTTCTTTAATTGTTTTCCTTTGACTTTTTACAACAGTCGTTTTAGATGGGAGTAAATAATGAGTGGGCTTTCTAGGGATTGCTTGGAATAAAGCTATGAGGGATTGTTGCAGTGGGAGCACTGAATAGGTTATGAGAATGGATGCATTCTAGATTCGGCTGGGAAAAGAACATTGTTGGCGATCGGATAGCCTCATCCAGTTTCTGCTAATACAATAGATATTGCAAACAGGAATTTGATTGTTTCAAAAAATTTGCCGAACTCGAATTTCTATCTCATGGGTCTTCTCAATGCCATAGGTTTCGCTACCCTTTGGTGACTCCCGGTCGCTTCATTACCATAGAGCCTTGTGCGTCAGACAGCGAGCGACGTGAGCGGGCACAGGGTGGGGCGGGCACTAACCAGCTAACTAGGGACTCTGTCGGCGAAAGGTGGAAGTCAAGAGCGATCCCCACGCAAGCACCTTAAAGAACTTCTCCGGAGCCGCGGAGTAATGAACTGTTCTTTGATCCTCACCTACGACGAGCATACTTAGTAAGCGATTCGCCACTCTTAGACATGGATGTTCAACAACGCACAAAGTGGCTCTCGAAGATCGATGGCTTTTTTGCTGGTCTATTGTACATCGACAAACTCACAGACAATGAGAATATGGGTAGGCGTTATTGATCCGCTTTATATCATTTTCTAATAACCTCGGAAGGCGATCAAATCTCTAAAAATCCTGACTGGTCATCTATTCAGCAGATCCGACTCGGCATAGAACGCCAGTGGGGACACTTCGTGCAAACCGCCCCTAGTCTAAATTTGTCAGGGGTTGACCCCATTCTTTCCTCTTACACCAGTTCAGCATCATTTCTTGAGGCTGGGATTTTCGCATTTCGACGCACCTTGACTGGCCCCGCGCCAAGCTCCCTCGACAAGATTTTTGCCCTTTGTAGCCTATCCTACGTTATCTCATGCTTTTTGCATGAGAAAGGCAAGCTACCCAAATGCGACGTTCTAGTTGATGCTAGCTTGTGGCGTAATGCGCTGCAGAATTTCACAGAACGTCAGGCATTCAGCCAAATTGCAAGCACATGTTGGCCAGAAACGCAGGATTGTGCTAGCACACTAGAAACTGTAACCAGAAACACGGACAATATTCCCTGCTCCCAAGATTCGACTGCGGAGTTTGTCATCACCCCCGGCTCTCAGCAATGGTTAGATCCAGGACATTTGACCGAACCGATAATGATGGAAGACTGCAGCTTCTTGGACGATGTGTGGTTTACAACCGAATCTATTGAGTTTTTGGCCAGAAGCACCAATGAGCGCCCCCAGCAAGCTGCTTTTTTACAGCACACCAACCATGCGGAGCAGAGCAATGTCGATGCGCTGCAAAAAACAAAGGTCATTTCTAACATGCTGCACTTCTTGGATGAATGTGGGAGTTTAATGCACGTCCTCTCTGGCGAAGGGATGACTGCGAAAGACCTTTGCTCGTGTCTCACCTTCACTCAGGAACGATTTGAAACAAAGAATCGCATCCAGTGCTCATACATACGACCCCTTGAAGGCGAACAGCCGCTCCAAAATCCTTCTTCGGCCGCAATCCTCTCGATCACCGACAGATTTGTCGATCTCGGTTACTTGCAAAGCATTGACGAAGTAAAAACGTACCTACTAACCGTTGGAAAGGTAATGTCGCATAATGAGCTAGCTGACCTCTACCACTCGCGCTAACGGTATCAATACTCAGATCATACTCCCTGTTGGTGCGGCGTATTTTGAGTTCTGTCAATCGATACTCAATTTTCCATTCGCGCTCGAGTGGTCAGCCAGTTCTTGCGACAGGAGCGCAGAGCGTCGGCGCTCAGGCGCGTCCAGGCCGCCAATCCAGGCGAGAAAGAGACAGTAGGTGTCCTAACTCGTTGGGGTTCTCCCCGTTTACCTTGCGATAAAAAATGCTAACACCTTTTAACAGGAAAATAGTCGCCTGTCAAATCTGCGGAAGAGAGTTTGATAGAGCGTACAATTTGAGACGCCATGTCACCAGAAAACACCGTTCGAGCAACCAAGATGCCAGTCCTGTGCGCAACGCTACAGGGTAGCGCTCGAGACAGAGTCATTCTGGAAGATGGGGATAGGATGATACAAAGGGACGGGTCTCTTACATTTATTAGAGGAGTCTTTTACTTCTTTGGGCAATTTTCTCTAAGGGCGCTTTAATTTTTTTTGGTTGAATAAGTCTACTCTGTATTGTACCAGGAAGCCGGGAGGCATTGATGGATCTCCGGCTTCGTTTTCGGCTCTGAATGCACATCTAGACCCCAGTTTCACCCGCTCAACGTGCGTGAATGTTCTCAAGACATCTATCAAAAGCCCCAGAAGGAATTCGGTTGTTTCAAACCATTTGCCGAAACCGAATGACGCGCGCCACGTAGACACGCGTTGAGGGGATCACGCAGCCCCTCCAGTTTTGATGCCGCGCAAGCAATGTGAGGCCTCTCGCAGTTCGGACGGAGTGCGGAGTGTCCACCCGGAGCACCCACTCGGAGCAGACGGGAGCAGAGAGCAGCTGAACGAGAGCAACGAGCAATGCGGCGTCGCCACCATCTCACTGCGCCTCTGTGGCTGAGCTGAAAATAGCAGCCATTTCCCGAGAAAATTGTTAAGGCCTTCCAATAACGGCTAGCTCGCTCAGGAACGCCATTCCAGGCTGTTAAGATTGCGACGGGCAAACCCCAGATCGAGAAAGGCAACGCCTTTTCCTGGCATGACACCTTGCCACCCTTTCGCTCAAGGCCGATGGATGACGATCAACATGTAACGCAAAAAGAGTGGAGTCATTCGCAACAACATTGCCAAGGGGGGAGAAAAACGGCAAACCGATCAACTCTATCGCGAAGCCAATTCGCCAGACAAGGGGTCCAGCCCCTGGGGCGGTGATGACATGGCCAGGCATGGCGCAGGCCGAAAGACGGAATGCCGTTCCAAGGCAGGGCAGAGCCACACGGATCGACGCAGGCACGGGGGGAGCTGGACCCAGGAAATAGCGCGCTGTGAGTGGCTGCTGAATGGCAGAGACAGGGGGGCTTCTTCATGCAGAGCCACTGCCACATTACGCAGGACCACCAAATGACGGGATGGGCACATGGGGAGAAGCAAACAAATACGGCGAAAGCGAAATGAAACAAGCCGCAGGGTATATGAAGGGCAGAGCATCCCCCTTCAATCTCAATAGTTTCTTTTAGAGTATCGATTCATTTCATTTTATCTCACTCAACAGTCAAATACCCCAGCTTCCTCTCCTCCTTTTAAGCTTAACCAACACTTGCAACCTCAGCTCTACTACAACCACCTACCACATCTTCTTCACAACAACCACAACCGCAAACATGCATTTCACCAAGTTCACCATCCTCGCCGCTGCCGGTGTCGTTGCCGCCAACAACGCCTTCCCCCAGATCACAGAAGCCCCCGAGCTCCCTGTCCGCCGTGACATCACCGACGACATTGAGTCCCAGGTCCGCGACAAGGCCGACGACGTCAAGACCTGGGCTGAGGGCCACGCCTCCGACGCCGAGTCATGGGCCAAGGACCACGCTTCCGATGCTGAGACCTGGGCTAAGGACCACGCCTCTGATGTTGAGTCTTGGGCCAAGGATAAGGCCTCAGATGCTAAGACTTGGGGCTCCGATATTGCCTCGCACATCAGCACTGCTGTTGATGGTGCTGAGACTTGGGTCTCCACCAAGGCCGATGCCATCAGCTCTCGCGTCCGCACTGCTGTCGACGATGCGGAGACTAGCGCTAGCAGCGCCAGCGACGATGATGGCAACGCCGCTGTGAGCATCCGCGGCCAGGCTGGTGTTGTCGCCCTCATGGCTGCCCTCGGCGCCACTGCCTTTGGCTTCATCATGGCCTAAGCGCAGCAACATTATCTACCCACATATCAAAGACAACCCCATTTATACCCTCACACAGCATGGGCACTATTTGATTCACTGGAGTTTTTGGGAACCCAACGCATAGAGCGCGCGCAAAACGATGGAACGTTATTGCCGGGACTGGTAATGGGACTTACGCGGTTTTACGATCGAGCATGCATAACTAGGCAAAGACCTACTTTTTTAGACGATTCTTCAATTTGAACCTTACATATTCAGTTCATTCATCTGTCTCTTGCTATCGTGATATTTTATCTACAAATCTAAGTCGTGAGATTGGTAAGTGTCGCTGCCATGGCAACGCGTTCTATAGTACAGATTGTTTTCTCAACAAAATAGTGGTGCATGTAATGCATTCTAACCCAACGTGCAACGCCAAACCTAGTACAACAGATGAGTCGCGAATTTGCATCTCGATCATTACCGACCAGGAGGTTTGGGGGTGATTCAGTGGCGTGCACAACTGTTACTCACTTACTCCCCCGAGGCTGGAGCTGCAGCCCATAAGGCGCGAGTTGCTCGTTGGACAACTTGCTCGGTGACTTGACGAACGGATCTTCACCCTTCATTGTTTTGGGGAACGCCATGACATCACGCACGGTCGACGTATCAGTCATGAGTGCAACCAGACGGTCAAAGCCCAGGGCGAAACCAGCATGTGGCGGACAGCCTGAGCGCAGAGCTTCAAACAGGTGCGCAAAGTCGCCGATGCGCTTGTCCGTCATTTTGAGAATGTCGCGCATGATGAACTCTTGCACATCCGCGATATGAATACGTTCACTGCCACCGCCGACTTCAACACCGTTGAGGACTAGGTCATAAGCTGCGCTCTTGGCCTCGAGGGGGTCGGTGAAGAGAAGCTCCAGGTCGGCCTTTGATAGAGGCGCGGTGAACGGGTGATGCGATGCTGCGATGCCGGCGGCGCCCTCTTGGCCTGGCTCACCCTCTTCCGTGGGTTTGAACATGGGGAAATCAGTGACCCACACAAACTGGAGAGAGCCTGGGTCACCCAGGCGCGGCTTGGTCATGTATCCAGCCTCTACAAGAGCCTTCCACAGCGCGCTGCGGATCTCGCCAATCTTGGTTGAACCAGAATAGTATTGACCCTTGGGCTTCTCTCGAGCCTGAAAGACGACCAGGTCGCCGTCGTTGATCTCCTTGCCTTCCGATACGAGATCCAACACATTTTGGAACTCAAAGCCTAGCGATGAAAAGCCGCTGAGCGGTTTGCTCGAATCGCATACCAAAACTTGAGGCTTTCCATCGGGATTCTCGCCAAGAGCCGTTGGTAGTTCGTCCATGAACTTGATGACGAACTCACGCGCCTGCTGCGGGGAGCAACCCTCAAGTGGGAACGTGAATGCTTCAATCAACGGGTCCTCTAGATGGGTGACCATGCTGACGAACTGCTGATAGGGTTCGAGGTCCGGAAGAGCATGGATCTGAATAGTGTTAGTGCTGTGTAACTGGATATGCTATCTTGTCATTTACCTTATTGGGAATGCGAAGGTCGGGCTTATCGCTTCCATAAGCAGCAATGCTATCTTGGAACTTGAGTGTCGTAAACTCGTGCGCAACAGGCTCATCTGGTGTTCGGGGGGCGTCAGGGATCTCGGTCAAGATAGGAACTCGTTCGCCTCGCATATCCTGGTAACTATACGCCGGTCGCAGCGCCTCCAGAGCAGCCAAGACGATGTCGTTGACATCCTGCCTGACCCTTGGCGCGCCAGCGAATGACCACTCCATATCTAGCTGTGTAAACTCTGGTTGACGATCGGCTCGCGAGTCCTCATCGCGATAACATCGTGCCCATTGCATGTATCGCGAGACACCACTGGCCATCAGGATCTGCTTGTACTGCTGAGGGCTCTGGTTCAGAGCGTATGCCATGCCACGCTGGCGAGTTGGCACAAGAAACTCTCTAGCACCTTCAGGTGTTGATTTGAACAGAGTGGGAGTCTCAATATCCGTGAAGCCCTTCTTTAGCAAGCCCTGGTTCAGCTCTGCCTTCAGCCATGATCGGAACTTGAGCCTGGCCTGCAGCTCAGGGTGGAATCGGATCTGGAAGTGTCGTTTCGTAGGGGGGAATTGGACTTCGGGAGTCACAATGAGGTTTTGCGGTACGCTATTAAGGGCTCGGATGTCCTTGAGGTAGACGGTGGTCTTGGAAGAGGTCTCGTTCAGGGCTTCGCGGCTCGCATCGGTGGCTTCGTTTTGGACGTCGACGAGGACAGGGCTGTTCGCAGGTATTTGGCGGAAAAGGGAGTGAGCGTCGGGGTCGTTGCCGGCATCGGAGCAGATCTGGATGATTTCGCCCGAGGGAGTCGTGAGGTCGGCGAACGACAGGCTCTTGGAGACGTTTCTTCGCTTTCCTAGAAACCCGACTTGCTTGCCTTGGCTGCCGTAGTCGAGGGGTACATCTGCGTTGCTGTCTATCGCATGTGAGCCATGGCAGTATGTTGAGGTATAAGAGGGGCGTACACTTATCCCAAGCGTTCAGGATCTCTTCCCGCGCAGGACGAGCGGCAGCTTTGGATGCGACCACGGAGCTCTGGCTGAAGCTTCGGGGAAGGCATTGCCGGGCCCGCAGCAATGCTAGGGAGCTTGTGCAGGCCCCGCGTCGCAAAGAAGAGCTACAGCGACCAAGAGGAAGCACCATGATCGTGTAAACAGAGGTGAATTCGCTGTAATTGTGCGAATTGAGTCATTGTCGAGGGGTCGTCCTCGGTGGGCCGATTGAATTGCGAAAAGTGAGGTGAGCTTTCGGTGAGCGGGTCCACTAAAGAATTCCACCCCGCCATGACTCGGTAAGTGGCTTTTCGTGATTGGCTGTTTACCTGAGTATCACCAAAGCCCTCATAGAATGTTGAGACAATGGGGCTTTCTTGATAATTCTATGGGCAGATCTTTTGAAGAATAAACTACAGAAAACGAGACTGTCTCGCATCATTTACTGAAATTACTTCAAACTAGAGGGATGCGGATGAGTATCAGCCACGTACTGCATGTTTTCCACTCCCTCAAAAGTTGCTTGCACGTCAACACGAATCCCCATCCTTCCTCACAGTTGTATTCAATACAGCGCTGAGCATAGTCCGGACTCGTCGTGACGCACCCGTCCTTCAGCATCAGACAGTCCCATCCCCTGGTGAAGGCGTCTTGGAGGCTCCCTCCAACAAACTGATCCGTTTTTGCCCTGGAAAACAGTAGCGTCCTGATCCCTCACTCTTGTAGGATTTCATCAATACCTGTACCACCCACGAACCCAGACAGTCGGTTTTTCGAGACCCAAATGTCGTCTGGCTTGGCCACCTCCGCCAAGGGTGAATATGTTGCAGTGTTCCATTCACCACACATCAGGACTCGGCCTCCTTGAATAACCGTGCCACGAGGGTGCTTCAAAGGTCCAATTTCAGAACCTAGGTGACCGATCTTGCGTGGTCCGTCAAAGTTGGTATCAACAGCGAATCCCTTGACGATAGCCGGCGGCATCCCATCAATACCATCCTGCGTTAAACCCCATTCAAGCCATATAACCGGCATACCGGCCCTTCTACAAGCAGGAATGGCGTGCTTCACAAGCCTGTCCACGAGATCCATACCTACCCCTTCTTTGGGACGGCCAAGTAGAGGGGAGAGAAAGTAGTTCTGTAGGTCGATCACCACCAGAGCCGCCTTTTTCGGATCTATGGCTATGCGCTCTTTGGTTGTGCACAGGGGAATGCGAGGGTATATCGGCTGAGATGAGGGTGTGGCTGGGTGGGTCAAGTCAAATCCATTAACTTTCGAATAAAGCCAGAAGTTCTTCTCGCCGCCGATGATTTCGCCTTTATCAGATTCCATGATCGCGTTACAAACGAGATGAAGGTCTTGGTTGAAATAGAGCCGAACTTTTCAATAAATACTCTCTACTTAGGTGTGAAGGAAAGAGTGGAAAAATCAACAAGTGGAAACTGGTGGAGGAACAAAGAAATCATGATGGGTAGAAGCCTGAGTACCTATCCAAGTGTAAACATCACGTGCAGGATATGACGGTGAAATAAGATACTAGACTAGGCATCTTCTTAATTCTTAACTAGAACTGGCTAAAGAGTGGAGGACAACATGAACCATCCAGAAATTTGCTTAGTAGGCGTAGAACAATCTTTCCTCGTTGTTTGACTGCCGGATCTTGCGGTTCTCACGAATCAGCATCCACCTCATGAGCCAGGCCAAAAGCGCCGAAGCAGCTGAGAAGGCGGCGCTGCTTGACATGGCAATGGTGTATCTAGGCGCATCTGAGCTTGGCCAGAGATACTACAATGGTCAGTGATTGACTATGGAGCTGAGAGTTTGTAACTAACTGGTGTGTAGATCGGCCCGAGTGTCGCGACAGTGTTGACGATGGCAAGAGAGATGGCCTTCTTCTCTTTGGTCTGGCCGCATGTGCTGGAAACCCAACCAAGAATGACACTGTTGCATGCATAGACTCCGCTTGCAAAGACACACATGGCGAAATACCTGGCCCCGACGTTCATGGTGGTACAGGCTAGGATGAAGCCGAATACGGCCATGACCTTGGCGATTGTGATGTGCCAAGTTCGTTCGTTCATGCGGCCTATTTACACTTGTTAGCAAAGACGTACGTCTTCTAAGAAAAGGAAACTTACCAGAATTTGCCGCCCATGCGATGCAAACAATTCCGGAAACAATGTATGGGGGACAAGTCAGCGCAAGGGTGGCGTTACGGCCAAAGCCCAAGGTACCAACGATGGTGGGAAAGAAGTTCTTAAAATTGCTGGCAGCCATGTGAAAATGCTGCATAAAGATGAGAATCCAAAGACGCGGGTCTCGTAGGGCGTCGATGAGACCCGCCCAAGTTGTAGTGTTGGTTTTGATCTGAACCGTGTCGGCCGCGATTCGGGCGTGGGCTAGGCGGCGTTCCTCCTCGGATAGCCAACGGGTGTTGATGGGCTCGTCGGGTAGGATCCATGCTGACGTTATCGATATAACAAAAGTAATGATACCTTGCAGAATGAAGAGCCATCTCCAACCTGCCAGACCAGCTACACCGCCCATCTGGAAAACGCCGATAGCGACGAGCCCAGCAAAGGCTGTTCCGCAGATATTGGCTGTGAAGAGGATGGAAATTCGAGTTGCAATTTCTTTCCTTGTATAAAAGATCGAGAGAAGGTAGAGGGCACCTGGGTAAAAGGGGGCTTCGGTTATGCCGAGGAAGAATCGAGTGAGGAGGAGGCCCTTGAAGTCTTTGGCGACAGCCGTGAGGGTGCTAACAACGGCCCAAAGGGCCATTGCTCCGGACATGAACAACGAAGGTCGGATACGCGTCATGAGCATGTCTGTTGAATTAGTTGGTGTTGATATGACTTGGTGAAGTCTACTAACTAGAAGGAATCTGTCCGAGGATGTATCCAACAAAGAGGATCGAAACGCAGGTCTGATATTGGGTCGATGTGAGGTTGAGCTCTTCTTCCAGGTTGTCCAACCGGGCAACGGTGATGGCGTTGCGGTCGAGATAGTTGAACCAGTACATGATCCAGAGCATAGGAAGTATGATCCAGTCTAGCTTGCGCACAAGCTTGATCTCGGCGGGATCAGTCTTCTTGTGTGCCCCGGTCTCATCTGCCGCTGCGAAGATGTTGCTCTCGTTCTTCTCCAGGTGATGACACTGGCCCTTTTCTTCGACATCGTGAGCCAGCTGGTCAGTTGGAGGATGAGGTGATGCCCCAGACATGTTTCAATGAAGTAGTAGTGTAATAGGTCAAGGAATATGGAGGAGCTGGATCATTATCTCTCGAACAGAGGCAGGTTGTCCTTGATATAAGCCCCAAGTTGCAGTGACCAGTTGCCATCCCCATATTACATATTACCCCGGACTACCCCGCGTTGCGCTAAGGCTGGTCTGATCAAGGAGATGCCCCCCACCCAACAAACAAGGTTCACTTCGGGTACGGGGGAACTTGCTAGGCTGGGTCGGTGTAGGCGGGCTCGCACCAAGAGGTTAGCCCAGCGCCAGGGACCCATTGGTACATACTAAAGCTCTAGGTTTTGCAGCTTGGACTGGACAGCAGAAGAATATGAATGCTTGCATTACGGAGGAACAAGATGACTTCTGAGCCATGTTCTTTCAATCTTTCGATCCGTCTTAGAGGATCATCATACTGTTATCTGGCAGTCTTCAAAACGATCGAACCATTCTATTCATCAAAATCCTGACCCACAAAAGCCAAGATATTAGCCCATGTTTGGAATTTGGAGTGAACCCACACAGGCACCCTCCATATCGCTTCGTTGCCACCGGGGGCTGGCGCGGATAGGTGCGGACCCATCCGGACCGGAGTGGATATTAAGGGGCCGGGGGTTTGACCGGGGACACGGATTGGGCATGCCACTCACTAGAGACGTGTAAATCAAGCCATTTCGGGGGACTGGAAATATTGCGAAATATCCACTGAGGACTGTGACCATTGGCTTATGAGATGGATTAGGGACATTGTCCTAAACTCTTTAGGGCACATCCCCCAACATGCTGCGTTCCCGGCTATGTAAAGCCAGACTCCTCCGGACCTAGACCAGGGAGGCTCCATAGAAAGTTGAGTGAATCAACATCTAAACCTAACGAGAGCTGGTCACACCCCCCGCTGAATGGGGCGATACTAGAATCAAATGGTAGCGAAACCCACGTGTCCCCTCCACCCCCGTCGAATCCAACAAAGCCCAGATCACTGTCAGACTGACCACTCAAATTTGCCATGTACGTCTCCGACCCATCTCCCTCGTTCTCACTATTGCTAACGCCGTTCGACAGCGAGGCCTGTGTAGTTTGCCGAGCCGAAGTGAGGTGGGCACGGAACTGGGCCGTGTGCTTCTCAATAAGCGCCGCATACCTCAACGCAAAGTCCATGTCATCCGGTGGAGACGAGTTCAGCGAGGAGGTACACTGGTCCAGGACATACAGGGCATCGTTCACATCGGTGTGGGTAGAACCAACGCTTAGTGCCTTGAGGAGGAATACGGAGGAGCTAATAACGCTGATCTTTACGCGGGCTGGGGCGAAGGGGAGCTGAGTTTTGAAGTCACTCATGGTTGCAATATGCAGGACCTTTTTGGTGTCCGTAATGACCTCCTGCAGAAACCTGGCGTCTTTTGGAGTGATGAATGCAGAGAGAACCTCGTCGGGGTTGGTGTTGGCTGTTGTGAAGCCGGCGGAGGAGGCTCTTGCTACTACTGCTTGGATGGAGATGGCGCCTGTGCATGCTTTGAGGTGATGGAACTCAATTGAGAGGGCGTCTCGAAGAGGCTCGTTCATGTCTGCATAACTGTGTCAGCAGGGATCAATGGCCGCGATATCTCAAGAGTAGTCCCTACCTTTGCTGAGGGAATCGAATTTCTGTTGCCACTTGGATAGCGATGCGGCAAAGTGGTCAAGAAGGTCTGCGTAATGATCACCCATAACCTGGCTGTGAAGATGTGACGCAGACTGGAAGAACATGGACGAAGCTGTGCGTGACAGCTGAGTGAGTTCTAGGCTCAGGTCCATGTAAGCCATCCATGAGCGATGGGACGGCTCGCCCGAGCCCTGTAGAGGTAGTCGAGAAGCAGTAACTGAGATGCTCTCTGGGAATACAGAGGGATAACTCAACCTGGTAGCCGTCTGTGTCACGTAAATGTAGAGAAGCTTTTGTACTCGGAGGCAACGAATGACTTCCGAGTCTGTTAGCCGTGATGCCTCTGGTTGGTTATTCGAAAACACCCCGAGCTCATACGCTAGGTTATTTGCCATCCCTAGGAGCATCCAAGACATCCTGTTTGCCCTCTTGGCAGGCTCGAAAACATCCTCCCTCCAACGAATGAGGGGTGCTTCATTGTTGGTATGCTTGCGATTAACTCGATCGTATCCCGGCGATATGAGTAGTCCATCCCAGCCATCAGTTTCCGGAGGGAAGTGAAGGGCTCGAGGATGCCAGTCAGATATCAGCATAAGACTCTCGATCGTTCCGATAACTCTTGTTTTGGACGTTGATGTTTTCTCTTGTCCTAGGAGAATCCTCTTGATCAAGACTTCGCAGTGACTCCAAAGACGTTGGTGTACATAGTGGCTCCTTGAAGTACCACCAGCTCCGGGAAGCATGAAGAAGCGAGAAGATATCATCAGTAGAGTGCAACATAGCATGGCTTCTTCATAAACGAGGCGAGCTTGTGCTGCGTGGCCACGGAATTGGTCTAGCAGGATGGGCGTGAGAGGTGCCAATTTCTCAAAGAATCTGTGGTTGTTAATGACCAGGAGACAAGGTAAAGAAACATCATCAGCTTACAAGTCGATGTATGTGACGGCCTCTTGGGCTGTAAACCAGCCTTGGCGCACAAAGCGGCACTTATCCCACATGTCGAGAGTAGCGTCATCAGGCTCGGATAAAGCTGTGATTGTAAAACCCAACCCATTGAATCCACCAGACATCACCTTGGGGCCGGAAGAATGTGTGACATTGTTTGGCTGCGGTTGAGATGGAGTAGACCCGGCGACACTGTGTTGCTGGCCAGCGGCATCAGAGAGGATATCCAAGGCATCATTGGATCCCGTGACAATAGTCGATCTCACTCGATCATAGAGGGTCTGGTTGGTGTTGTTGGGTGATGTCGTGAAAACCGGAACCTCGGCATGCAATCCCTGGTAGTTACCAAGTGATATGTCTAATTGCTGAGGCGATGTACTCGGCGGGTGAGCTTCATCATTAAGAGGCCGTTGCTGGAGCTCAGATTGGTTCGCAGCAGTGTCCTGTTGGGTCCATTTAGGCGGCTCTCGATGCTTGGGAGCCTTTGGACGATGGTCAAACCGACACTCGCGATGCTCTCGCTCACACTTGGAGCATGGAGGCTTCTCCTTGATGATGCACCGGGATTTGCGTGCCCGACATGAGACGCAGGCGACGTAGCTTCGCTTGAACGAGCGGTGGTTGCTGGCGGGCTCGGGGCTCTGCATTGTGACTGTGGGGGAACTTGGGGAATGGAGGTATCAGTCTCCAGCGGCACATACTTGGTCTGTGATCCATATCTCACCTCTGCGAATCAACGACAACGGAACATTGGAGAGCAGTTTCCACCCTTGTCGGAGTGAAGATGGTTGAAGTTTGTGGGGTTGGCGATCTAGGCCCGCGAGTATCCGCGTCGGTCCGTGTCCATCCGGCCCGGCCCGCTCAGCCAAGAGGAAGGATGATGAGAGGCCGCGGCGCCACTGAGTGTCTATGCCCTGCTTCAACGCATTTCAAGCCGGCCGAACGATCAGGTCTAAATAGGCACAGCAGATGCATTATACTCCGTCACAAACGCCGATACGGCACCGATGGTCGGGCCTAACATCGGCGAGTCTGTTCTCACAGATGCGGAGATACTTGGTATAAAGCAGGAGAGTGTTTTGTGATGTCGATAGTATTGTATCATCGATCAATCAACCATTGAATAGAAGATCAATTTTTCAAGATCAATTACGAATTCATCACAATGTCCAAGTCCATCGTCAACACCAACCCCTACCCCTTCCAGTTTGAGGCAAGCCAGTACCCTGCCGTCAAACCCAATGGAAAGGGTGTCAAGGTCGAGTTTGACAATTGCCGCGGATCTAAGCCGTCCATCAAGGCGTCTAGGCTCCGGGCCATGATGCAGGAGGCCCATGACGATCCTTCAAAGATTGTTGCCCACGTCTGCAGCTACGATGCTCTCAGCTCACGCCTTTGCGAGGAAGCCGGATTTCCTATCGTCTTTCTGGCGGGATACCCCATGGCGTCAGCCTTTGGGCTGCCAGATACCGGTTACATTGCATTTGGAGAAGTTGTCAACAAGATCCAGGAAGTTGTTAGGGCAACGAGCGTTCCTATCATGGTTGATGGAGATACCGGCTATGGTGGCCCCATGAATGTCCGCCGAACTGTGCAAGGGTAAGCCACTAATGGAGCCGTGTATACAAATTGGTTGAGACTAATGGTAAACAGGTTTGCATTGGCTGGAGCTGCAGGCATTATGATTGAGGACCAAACTTGGCCAAAACGTGAGACAATCCCTGGCTTCTAGTTCGGATTATGAGCTAACTCTCAATGTCTAGGCTGCGGTCACACCGCTGGCAAGAGTGTTGTGTCCAGAAGCGAGGCTTATGCCCGGTGGCAAGCTGCCGTGGATGCTAGAAACGAAGGCCAAGACATCTGGATCCTGGCGAGAACAGACAGTCTAATTCATGGGTACGATGAGGCCCTGGCTCGAGCGCGCAAGGCTATCGAAATTGGAGTTGATGCAGTCTTTGTCGAGGCTCTCCCCGACCGTGAGACTATGGCACAGCTCCGAAAGGACCTCAACTTTCCTGTATTCGCCAACATTATTGAGGGTGGCAAGACACAGAACTTGTCTGCAAAGGAACTTGGCGAGCTCGGTTACTGTGGTGTTGCTTACCCGTGGACCCTGGTTGCGGCCAAGCTGAAGAGTATCCGGGAAACTCTAGAGGGCGTCAAGGGATCACTTCTTGTTGGGAAGCCACCGGTGGTACTCTCATACAGTGAAGTGTGTGATGGAGTTGGCTTTAACAAGTATTATGAACTGGAGGAGAAGTATCAGTTTGATGGGCGAACCAATGGAGCCAACGGCCACCAGTGGAAGGAATAAATGGGTAGAAGCGGCTGGACGTGGTGCAGAGTAGCAATCGACACAAAAGTCATCTTGTCCAAACTATTAAATGGCCAGCTCTTGTATAAATGTGACTGAATTTCCCCGTTCTCCCCCGAGACTGACGCCGCCTGTTCCTTGGCAGACTCTAGTTGAATGTGTGTGGTATCAACATTCATTCAAGACTACTCCCAAGTCAGTCTCTAACCCTGCGAAGTACTCCACAAACAAGAGAGATAGGAGAAGCGCTTTCGGATCTGTTTGTCCTGCATCGCTCTCCATTCCCCCGCTTCTCTTGGCTTGTTACTGGAGTGGGAGAGAAGACCGCCGGGAAAGGCCGGATAAGGCCGGGCCGCTCTGGGGACGACTCAGGTCGATAGGAAAGGTCAGCAGTAATGCATCACAAGAATACCCCAGAATAGCAAGGATCATGACCGATGTCGGATGCTATTATTCGCCTTCGAGGCTGTTAGAGAGCCATTTAAGGCTTTGTCTTGGGAAAGGTGGTTTGGTACCTGCACATACAGTCACCAACATGCCCTTACTCGAAGATCACCGATCATTCCAAATTGCCTTGCTACCAGGTGATGGACAAGGACCCCAATTGGCTTCTTTTGTGGAACGTGCGCTGGGTTTGATCCAGGGCATTCGCCGAGATGTTTCTTTCAACATCTCCAAGCATGATTTTGGGGGTGCGGCCCTTGCAACAGATGCCGGAACCGCCCTCCCATCGTCAACATTAGATGCCTGCCGCCAATCAGACGCTGTAATCGTTTGTGGGTGCGGCGATACAAGATACGGTATTGAACCAGAGCAAGGACTGCTAGCGCTTCGACAAGAACTCGGAGCCAGTGTCAACATTAGGCCAGTCCGGTTCCCCTCCACCCAGCTGGTACAGCAAAGCTCCTACAAGTCGGAGTCAGTCGAGAGGCTTGATATCACATTCTTTCGAGATTTAACAGGTGGAGTCTATTATGGACCTAGAAAAGAAGCAGGAGAAGACGGTGAAGCATACGACACTACCAAGTAC
Organism: Fusarium decemcellulare; assembly: GCA_013266205.1. Taxonomy (NCBI): domain Eukaryota; kingdom Fungi; phylum Ascomycota; class Sordariomycetes; order Hypocreales; family Nectriaceae; genus Fusarium; species Fusarium decemcellulare. The sequence goes on from JAAGWO010000005.1 coordinate 39,022, forward strand.
TCCCGTCAGACGATTGAACGGCTGGCGAGGCTTGCCGGTACATATGCCATGCAATTTACACCACCAAAGCCAGTCCATTCTATCGACAAGCACAATGTCATGGCAACATCCCGGCTATGGCGGTCCGTGGTGGCCGAGACTTTTCAGCGAGAGTTTCCCAGAGTTCCCCTAGACCATGTCTTGGTGGACACAGCTTCCATGCTACTTGCTTCAAACCCCCTCAGCTTGAACGGCATTATACTAGCCGAGAATATGTTCGGAGATATTCTGTCTGATCAAGCTGGTGGAATTATTGGATCACCAGACATCCTGGCATCGGCCGCTGTGTCGACTCTTGATCGAAAGGGCTCTTCTGTGACACCCGGAATCTTTGAGCCCCTGAACCTCAAACCTAGGGAGAAACTCGAGAACCCGCTCGGCATTATTCAGGCTGTTGGTCTGATGCTTGACCTATCGTTAGGACTCACTGCTGAAAGTGATGCCTTAGCTAAGGCTATCCGTCGCACCTTGGATCCCGTGGAATTGGTCGGATCAGATGTGAGAACAGTGGATCTGGGTGGCTCAGCAACGGCAAAGGACTTTATGGACACTCTTCTGCATAACCTGGATTACTATCTCGAGGCGCTCAACTCGGCCGAAGCAGCAATTCCACAAGCGATTCTGTCACCACCAGCAACGCCAGAGTCTCTAGACTCTCCTATGAAACGACGCCCCATGGGAGTTATTGAAAAGATTCTGACTCATGCTGGGGTCGGCCTCACAAAACCACAAGTCGAGACCGGAGACATGATTTGTGTCAAGGTCGACTGGACTTTGACATCTGAACTTCTCTGGGCCGGGATGGAGAAGACATACGATCAAATGGGAAGGCCTCGTCCGTACCGGAATGATCGACTGTGGCTCGCCGTTGACCACACTGTCGATCCACGAACCAACCATCAACCTAGACAAAAGGGCCTGATGGCCAAAGCTGAGCGGTTTCGCCGAGAAGCAAAAATCATCGACTTTTTACCCGCCAACACAAGTATCATGCACACAGATTTCACCAGGGAGAGAGCACAGCCCGGTCGCATCGTTGTCGGGAGTGACTCGCACACCTGCTCGGCGGGAAGCATGGGTTCATTCGCCATTGGATTTGGCGCAGCCGACGTGGTCATGCCAATGGTGACTGGTGAAACCTGGTTCCGAGTTCCTGAAATCTGCAGGATTAATTTTGTTGGAAAGCTGCCTTTTGGTGTCGGCGGGAAGGATGTGATCCTGCACATATTGGGCCTCTTCAAGCGCAACACAATTGCGTTCCAACGCGCTGTCGAGTACGGCGGCCCCGGACTCAAGGAGCTATCTATGGATGCAAGGTTTGCAATCTCAAATATGAATACCGAATTTGGCGGGATGGGGTCGTGTTTTGAGGCCGACGAGGAGACTGCAGCTTGGATCTCGCGCCGACAACAACCGGAGCACCGAGAGGGTGGTCTGTACTTCAGAGCAGACCCGGATGCTCAGTATGTGGAAGAAAGAACTATCGACCTCTCTGAAGTAAGAGTTACCATGGCACTATATCCTAATCCGGATGACGTCGTGCCTATCTCAGAAAAGGCTGGGATGAAACTGGACGGCTGCTTCATTGGTGCCTGTACCACCACCGAGGAAGACTTGATAGTCGGTGCCTTGGTTCTGGAAGCATGCCTCCAAGCAGGCATGCGCCCGAAACCCCATGGGAAACGTCGAGTTACTCCAGGAAGCCTCATCATCATCAAAAGACTTGAACGTCATGGGATTCTGGACATTTACAAGCAGGCAGGCTTTAGCATAGGTGCCCCCGGATGCTCCTACTGTGTCGGAATCAACGATGTCGACGTGGCAGGCGAGGGTGAAGTCTGGCTCTCTTCCCAAAATCGCAATTTTCGAAATCGAATGGGCAAGGGCAGCATCGGCAACATTACCTGTGCGGCTGCTGTTGCAGCATCGAGCTTTGACATGGTGGTGACCGACCCAAAGCCTTTGCTGGATCAGCTAGACAGAGATAAGCTCGAAAAGTTGGTCAAAAACCATAGAAGCAGTACCGACGTTGCGCTGGACATTAGCGAGCCTAATCCAGAGATTTCATCCAATATGACGCCGAATCTCCTCAATGGTGCCGGTCTCATGGAGACTTCGATCGAGACTCGGACAAAGTCAAAGGTGATCCGGTCAAGAATCCAAAGATTTGGAGAAAACGTCGATACGTGAGTTAACACTGCACTTTGGCTAGAGTAAGCAACACTGACCTCTGATAGTGACGCTATCATTCCTGCCGAGTTCATGCCTGGCGTTGATAACGCCGACCTCGGCAGCCATTGCTTTCAATATTTCCGTCCCAGTTTCCGAGAAAAGGCAAAGAGCGGCTCACGTATCATGTAAGTACTTCCTCATTTCCTTATGAGAGCATACATATTAATTTGTTGCAGTGTGGCGGATCACGGCTTTGGCAGCGGGTCATCTCGGGAAGACGCCGTGAGAGCTTTACAAGGAGCTGGAATAGAAGCAGTGATTGCGAAAGGATTTGCATTTATCTGTAAGTTGGACCCTTGAAAAAGACGTGAAATATTCTTAACATTCTGTAGATGAGCGGAATCAGCTCAACATGGGTCTTTTCAATATCAAGCTGCAGGATCCAGAGTTTTACAAGGTTGCGCAGGAAGACTCGGTCATCTCGATCGACAAGGAAAATAAGACATTTGAAGTGGAAGGACATGATGGTGTTTTCCACTACCAGCAGTCGGATATCGAAGAAACTCTTCTTGAATCAGGAGGTGTGCTTCCCTTGTACAGTCAGCTTGGGAGTAAGGTGTTTCGGCGTATTACCATGCCACGAGTCAAGGGTGGGAGGAAGAAAGAGGTTGGAAGTACATGCGCCACGGGCTTCTTGGATAACGACAAGAATTCGAATTTTGACTGGTAGTAATACTTGTACTATTCGTCGAATCCATTGTTAGGAAGGGCATTAGTAAATCGCGTTTATAGAATCATGCTATCTGCTCTACCAGAAGGACTCGAGCATCACGTCAAATCCCCACTTCCCTATATACTGGCACACTGCGGAGTTATGAATGGGTAAGAAAATGAATAGCTCACGAGTGATTTCATGCAGGAGATAGATATTGTACGTTGGTGCGTCAAAGAATGTGTATTGACAAAGTCTTCCTCCTATGTATGTTAATGAGCGTATAATCTAGGTATATCGTGACCTCCAAGCCTTATCTAAAACTCCATCGTGCCCGTGCGTGTGCAAATCGAATTGTAGGTAAAGATACGGATGGCCTCCAAATGCAAAAAGCTAATTGCTTTTCCATCACATTGCGGACAGTCTTGTGTACCTTATTTCCTGTTCCCCGGTCCTCTTTCTTTGTTCTTTTTCCTTTCTTTTCTTTCTGGTTTCTATTTTCGGATTTCTGAGTTGTTTCCTTCTCGGATTTCTGATTTCGAAATTTCTTTTGTGTTTACCTCTTTGCTAATAGGTAATGTCAAACGAGGTGCGTTCTGCTGGCATCTTTTGCAGATGAAGAACACTGTCGTAGCGAATCAAATAGTGATAACAATGGAAGCACCAGCTGACCATTGTGAAAACTATAACCTCTGAGATTGGCTACTCATGTCGATTTAACAAAAGAGTATCCGAGTTGTTGGTCAAGATCCCCCGATAATCTAGCTTCTATAGATCATCGGGGGTCTATGTGCTGACACAACGTGTTTCGGCGGCCTCTGGCTCTCTTCTTCTATCTCCGTTGGCAATGATGCTTGGAGATAGGAGGGGCCGGTAGGCTTAACACCTGTGTGTGACAGATCGAAGATTCTTACATGAGTATTTCCGGTTGCGCGGCGGGGACGCTCCCAGGAGGACTCTTTTTGCAACCATGTAGTGCAGGTGTGTACAGGTTGAGAAACTTCTCACGACTTGTATCAGTCAGGCGCGGCTGACCTGTAAGCGATTTGAAATCGCCGACGTCAAAAGGCCCTTCTTCTTCAAGCCCCAGGTAAGTCTTTTTAGGCATTGGTGGGCCTTGGATATCGAGTTCGGCCTCTGTTGGCTTTGGAGTGTCTTCGGGTGTTACGAAGTCTCCATCCTCGATACCCCCAAGGTAGCAGAAGTGTTTCTTCTTCTGCTCCTTGTACTGCTCTGTGAATAAGTCGAGCTTGGGACGAGACGTGCCCAAGCATGCCATCACGGCGACGATCTCTCCGTCGTCGTCCAGTATGTTCCTGGTGATGAGATAAGGATGGCAGTCAGGCTTCCATCTTCCCCGGAATTCTTTCATTATTCCTTTTCTCTTGACAATCGATCCCGGAGAGAAATCAATTGGTGGCTTAGCCAAGGAAGAGGACGGCAGCTGTGGGGTAGGAGTATCAGTTCCAGGAGAGCTGTTGCTTGCTGCTAACTCTGCCTTGGACTCTCCTGGCCCCGACATATCCTCTTGTGATGAAGCGGGGACGAGGGAGGCGATGGTTGAGGCTCTCTCTAGCTTCTCTGTGCTTGCCTTCGGAGACATGCTGGCATATCTGCCATCCTGACCAAGGCTATCGTCGAGCTCTCCCTCGTTCTCAGAGGGCGTGCCGATAGAACCATCACCGAGGTTTGTTCCCGGATCTTCATCTTCAGACTCGTGAGACTTGGAGCAGGTGTCGCCGAGATCCACGTGCGCATCTTTGTGTAGACGGGTTGCGGTCGGGCAGACATTCTCTTCCTGATCTCCATCAGAGTCGTATGAACCGGACCCAAGGGTATTTCCTTCGTCTTCCTCAGGACGCGATGTCTCAAGTGAAGAGGGAGGGGTATCACAATAATCCCCGACGCGATATTCATCTGAGTCGGATGCAGTATCGTCGGGGTCCGGATCCAGTGTGTCATGCAAGGAGGGTGAACCCTCACGATAGTCCTTGTCACAATCTCCATCTGGATCAGCGGAGGCATGCTTGAGGTCTGTTAGCGGAACCCCTTGCGAGTGGGATCGAGGGTTGGGGAGACTTGCAGTCAACCGTCCTTCCGGATTAGATGGGATGGTAACGTCGCGGCCCTCATACTGATCGATGCCTTGGTTAGAGAGGCCTTCGCTGAGATCGCTGTCGTAGCCATCATCCGAATCAGATTCATCAGATGGGGCATCGCTTAGATCTCGTCGAGACGCATGGTGGCGCCGATGGCGTCCCTTCGGCTCTGGGCTCCTTTCGCGATGGAGCTGGTCTTTGTTGTGCTTGCGACGACGCTTGTGACTGCTCGAAGGGGGCTGCGACGGTGGTTTCCAGAGCGGCCGTTGGAGAGCGGCGCATTTGACGAAGGTTATTGCCCATTTATGGACTTTCCGCTTCGCCTTTCGTTTCAACTCGTCATATTCCTCATTGGAACCCTCTTTGAACATCCATTTCCGGCTTCGCTCACGATCTGGCTCGTGCCGCCGCTCGTTTCGTGGAGGATTTGGTGGACGAGGACTGCGGGACATGGGAGGTTCGTTGGTGACGGCAACGACGGCGAAAGAATGATGTATTGTCGCAACAAGGTAAAATGAGAGGCCGATGAATAGGTTCTATGGAAGAATACGGTTTATCTGCTTTAGTAGCGGTTTTTGAACTACAAAACAGCGAAAAAGTGACCAGAAGAAACAAAACGACAGCGCAGCCTGATTCAACCTCGTCCTGGCCCACGTGAGGCCTCCATGGGCGGCCGGGCTGCGGCGTACCTAGCTAGATAAAATTTCTATTGGACACCCTGCTGCTGCGCCTTCAGTTCTGGAGCGAAGCACTTGGAAGCAGAGGGAAACTACAGTACGTACATCTTCACCAAGGCCTCTGACTCTGTCGAGTTATAAGTGCGCACTCAAGGGCCTGTCTCTGCCTCCATGCTTGGCCGTGGGTCCGCCGAAAGCCACCCATTTACAGCGGGTCACCAGGTGTCGTGGGATTTGAGTTGGTTTCACGTCCTGGGATCAGAACCGGTTAAACCGAGGCATCATCCATGGATCCCTTTGGGGGGCGGGTGCAAGTGCCGGACTAGAGCGCTCGCGAGGGGTTAAATTTGCAGTGAAGGTCCGACAGCTGACTTGGTGGGTAGGCTCGGCTCCCGCTCTCCAGGCTCGGCCATGGGGCTCGTCTGTCTCAGGCAGGGCACCGTAAAACTTCTGCAGATTGGCCCATGGCTGCAGGGCCCTCTGCCCTTCTCCAATCGAGATTCACGTTCATTTGTCGGCGAGGCGACAACCACTGTGAGTTGACGTCAAGTTGTTAAGGGCCTTCACTGCGGGAGACCCAATCCGCTATCGCTAGATAAGGGTTGGGTCAGCAGGCCAGCTTATAGAGGTTGTACATACTGTACCTTGTTCTATGTTCTATCCGGATCGCCTTCCATGCTTTAAAAGACCGGCTTTAGTAATAAAAAATAAATTCCCGACATTTATAGGGAAGTCTATAGTTATAAGCTTTGCTGTACAACGACGTTGTGTAGGCCTGCTCTTCCATCTCACATTCGCTTCTTAACCGCCATCATCATTTTACCCCGTGGTTTTGCCTCGATCCCAAGCTCTTGGAAAATAACATCCCCATACACGGTATTCAGATCAGTATGTAGCGTCCTTGGCTTCGTATTGGGTGCCAAAGGCGGGCACTCAAACGTGTAGTTTCGCATCGTCATGAGCAAAATGATCTTTAGCTTATGCTGCGCTAGATTCTGACCCAGGCACGAGCGTGCACCTCTACCAAAAGCTCGGAATTACGATCGCGGTGTCTTCTCGTCCAGCCATCGGTCTGGCTCGAATGAAGTCGGGTTGGGAAAGAAGCGCTCGTTATAGTGCAGGTCGTGGCAGTTGAGGCAGACAGCCTGATTGTTGTCGATCGGAAAGTTCTGGCCATCGTAGTTCAATGCCAGCCCTCGGGGGGCACGGCGAACGCCGAATCTGACGGGAAATATGCTCAAGATTTCCTTGATAACTGCGTCCGTACATGCTACGCCTTGCAGCTTCATTGGATCCTCGTCAAGCTGTTGCAAAGACCTCTGGGAATGAGTGCCAAATTGCTCGTTGTGTTCCTGTCGCATCTTTCCAGCGACATCAGGATGTTTCGACAGTAGCATGTATATGGAATAGTGACTCGAAGTCAGCATCAATCCGCTCCATGTAGGAGCTATCTACTAGCTTTACTTTGTGAGTAGTGACTAAGGGTATATAACTCTTGTCAAATTAATGATGCTCAGTATCGACACACTATAATATCATGAATGCTTACTTAGGGTAACAGGTCTATCAAGTAACTCCATCTTCTTGCTGCCAGACGTCAAGTTCCTCAATTCCTCTTTCCTTCCCCATATATCAACCCCCCCTGAACCTACATCATTCTCTTCTTTCTCACACCTACTCGCAATTGCCTTTTGGCAAGGAAAACTCATTCCCTACTCTTAGTAGCTGCGAATTCCAAACAGGTAAACCAGAGGAGGAACCACAACCTCGGTGACAGTAGCTCGTTGTGTCCACGAAGGTCCCCAGCCAAAGACATTCGCCGATAGTAATCGAGCGATACCAGAAAGGAACAGAGCGCCCATAATCCAGTTCAAAGGAACCGCTCTTGCTTGAATATCATTACTGCACCACCAGGTCACAGGAGCATATCCAATTAAAAATGCGCCAAGATATCGAAATTGTGAGTCCATGAGGGACAATGTTTTTGATGGCAGCAACTCTTGTTCAGAGGGCTGTAGGATAGATTTGGCGCCGCGGAGAATATTTGTTGCGCCCAGAAAGGCAAGCCAGAGAGAGGCGCCCTTCAAAAGGATAGGCGTGTATTGCGTTGCGCCGGATTCGACCATTTTGTCGATGGAATCTGGGGAGTATTAATGGTGTTTAAGTTGTTTGTAATGGAACAGAGGTGGACTGAAGATAGCACGGTTATAAACCAAGACAGATTTTAACAGTTTATTTATACTAGAGTAAGTCACTGGCTGACTATTGATTGAAAAGTCACCGATGCAGAATCACGGCGCAACCAATCCCCCGTCGGTATGTTAGGAAAAGCCACCCAGTAAGAAAAGTCGCCGAAAATCCAGTACAAGGGTGTTTTCTCCCGTAGGTGGGGCTGACCAAAGTCCGGCTGACAAAAGATACCACCAAGGGTGTGCACGACTCAATTCAATCAACTAAATGGCTTAGTGGCGTTGAGTTGACCTGATCAGCCATTATTTGCAGTGGCGTTGAACAATTGACCATCGAATTGAGTTGCATGGATACTAGTCGAAGTCGTTGACCTCCAAGCTGAACTATTTCACTCCAAAATTTCTTTCGTTCCTTTGTCCTCGTACCCTACCTCAACCCACGACGTCTCCTGCTCTCTATCACCACCGCTCTTCTCAGTGCAAAGTAGCATTGCGACAACCTTATCCTTGTGGTTCAGTTTGCAAATCGTGTGAAAGAAGTATAGAGGAAGGAAACTTGACATGTATTGAAAGGGGACTCACTACCTTTTATAAATAATGACCGAGTCCCTCACAATTACTCCTGGTGAGTTGTCAGGCAAAATTCATTTAATGATGTGAGATTGTTCATTCTGTAATAAGCAATTCGCATTCTTAGGCATCTAACCGGCACGTGCTAAGCGTCAATGGCCTTCAGCTAGTGGATACTGTAAGGTCACCGAGGTGATTAACGCTGAATGTAACAAGCAATTCGCTCCGTCAGAGCTCTGGGTGGGTGTTTAAAACTTGGCAGGGGATGTATTTGCCTTCCACCAGTGAAACCCCAACCCTTTGAAGCTTATTTTAATCGGGTGGTTCATTTCGGAAGTATTGAGCGCTTATTGGTACAGCAAGATCCAAGGTTCCTAGATCTAACGTCAGCTTGATCCAAAGGAGTTTTAGTGGTCGATTGCCTATCAAATACCACAGGCCAATGTCACAAAATCTGTTTTCCGATATCAATACATTGCTCAGCCACATTGTATGATTAACTAGAGAGCCTGATGGGTGTTCATGATTATTATGTCAGCAAGTCAAAATGTTTTCCTTTGTGGTGTGACTATCGCCAACAAGCCGGGAGAAGTAAGTGGGTTGGATAGCGGGGCGACAGTGAGGCTTGGTCGCTACAGTCGTCGGCATTAATTCACCCACGGTGTGGGAGGCTGGTATCAAGTCTTTTCGTCAACACCTGCGTAGCCCCCAATGGAGATTTTCCTATCTGTATGCTTGAAACTGGGGCTGGGTGGTGTGTGTGTGTGGAGGTTTAGCTCTGTCTCGGACGGGCAAGGAATCCCCGATTTTCTCACATCCCCTAGGCAATTTCTTCGCAGTCTTTGTCAACTTACAAGGATACAAAATACCATCGTGGTTGGGCTGGAGTCAATTAAAAAAGCCACAGATACCATCTACTTTTCTTACTTGTTGTGGCTTCTTCCAATCTTCCCCCACGTTCATCTTTCCTCCAGGCCAGCATTCACATAATTTACGTCGACGCAGCACGACCACGCTTATCCGTAGCATGATCAGTAGGTAAATAAGCTTAAGCATTGACCCATGTCGGAACTCTAAATAAACGAGAGAGAAGTTATTGGTAGGAAAATAGTACAATTGGGACAACAGGGCAGTGCATTGATTACTGATCCTGAGTCCGAGGTTGAAAGTGGATGCACCCCCAGCCTAAAATTGGGATTTACAGCCGTCTGCTGATGAATGGCTCGTGAACTCTTTAATCCTGCCCGTAATGATAGGTTTGTTCGGACTGTCGCGCTTCTGGATCGATATACCGTCAGCATCAGCCAGCAAGACCTTTGTCGTAGGATTTGAGCAGCTGACGACGAAGGTATCGGGTCATCTAGGTCAAGGATCGCAATTATTTATACCCAGATTGAAAATAGAGCGAAAGGAAGAGTGTGGTGACTGTAGAACATGTATAAATAAGCTATCATGTCTCCCTCCTGACGATCAAACCAGATCACTCAAACAACTCGGCTCTATCATTCCATCTTAAACAACTCACTTTTCACGCTATTAAAGATGCAGTTCTCGACTTCTGCCATTCTTGCGCTTCTGGTTGCCAGCGCTCACGCATGGGAAAGTAAGAAGCCCATGCCCGTTCCCTCTGCCCAACGCTGCAGCGTTTAAGTGCTAATCTTGTATTGTTTCAAAGTCACTGCCTACGATAATGATAAAAGGTGCGAGGCCAATGGCGATACCAGATACCGTGTAATCTCGGGGGCTCCCAACGACAACAAGTGCTTCACGTTTGGCGAGGCCATGCCTGGCACATCCTGCACCGAATTCCAAAAAGGTGGAGGGACATTCGGGCCTTGCACCGGAGATAACCTGGACCCCAGGTCCATTTTCCAGGAGGCGTCGAGGTGCGTGGTGTTTGACCAGCCCGGATGCCATGGTCGATTCGCCGATCAGAACGGCGGACGTGGCTGCGGAAACATTGAGGACCATGGGTGGGGCACTATCAAGTCGTTTTGGTGCATGGGCTGTGAGTTCCTTGAGCAAGATGTTGTGCTATCCCGTGCTGACTTTCAAACTAGAGCTTTGATACGACAGGGATTCTGTGAGATGACCCGTCCAGACAAACCGGCGACAGGTTATACGAAGTTTCCCGAAGAACAAAGCTTGGTGTGGCGGATTTTCATTCTTTCGGATGGCTTTAAGACAATGAAGAGCTATTTGTGGTATAGAACACGGATGTCAGGGGGTTGAGGAAGCTGATGATGTAAATAGAGTCTGTCTTTACCGCAATAGGTTTCAATGACACGTTGCATAGATATTAGATATAACCAACTGTGCAAGACTGAATCATCTATTGCAATGCCTGAATACAAAATGCTGTCATCCAAAGCAGTATGAGAGGAGATGACATCACTCTACCTACACCAGAATCCGAAGTAGGTGCAGGAGCAATTGTTGTAGTCACTTGTGACATATTCCTGAGCGGAGTGGCTTGGACGGTTGCTGTCGAACCAGCATCCCAGTCATCATCGCTGTACGTCGTGCTGGTGAAGTTGCAGGTGATCATGAACCTATCGATATCTGAACCCTTGATTAGCTCGTTTCTCAGGCTTTGACAATGCTTCACCCACGTGCGAGGTCTTCATCACCCCAACCACTGTAGTCATTGCCTTCCCTGTACCACCTATCTTCATCGTCACCCTCCCAATCGCCGTCGTCCCGGTCGTTGCCGTCTCGCCCGTCATCATCATCATCCTTGTGTTTCTCATTTAGATCTTCGTAGTACGGTACCCATTCGTGAACACAGGCCGCGCAGAGTGAAGTGATCTTCTCGACGTCGAAGCTGTCGTTGGTGCAGAAGCATTGTGTCTCGAAGAGGGCTTTCGTGCGCCCTTTTGCGTCAGGTACCTCGCAGAGGCCCGACAGTTCGTCTACCTGGGTGCAGATCTCGTCGCAAATGGCTGGAACCGATGCCCGGTCAAAATTACTGACGCTAGCGGCGGCGAGCGAGGCGAAGAAAAAAAGCGCAGGAAGCATCTTTACAACCCACCAAGTCGTCTGGCCATGAGGATGCCGCAACGTCCACCGCGAGCAGAATTATCCAGCTTCTGGGTCTTTGTTTCCTTTGTCTTCAGTTTTGTAGTCTATGAGAATTCAGCCGAATGAATGGTTGCACGTGTATGATCCATTGGTTGAGTCCTGCTGCCAAGACTCAGCTGAAAAGGCCCCCGCATATTTACGTCTGTCAGCTCCGTATACTGATCTGGTGTTTGTTTGATTAGCATGACAGGTAAAGGTCGGCTGCTGCAACATTTGATCAACTTGAGGGTTTAGAGGACTATGTTGTGTTTGGTAAGGCGTTGTCCCCGGAAATATGAATTAAAATATGGAAGCCAACTCATGATCTGTTAGTCTGTGCCACGCTGGGTGAGTTCGACGATCAGAACAAGGAAAACCATGTCACCCTTAACAATGGCACCGACACGAGCTGCAATATCACTCTGCAGTACACTTTGAACAACAAGGACCGCGCATTGTGGGACGTGATGGACACGGCAACCTACAACACTATCGAGGCCATGTGTGGCGGAAATGATAAGTCAACTATTCAGTACTGGGACGAGACAACACACGGCTGGATCAATGAAAAGCCGGCAGTTGATACCATTCGGATCCCTGGAATCGTCCACAAGGCGAGTACTTGTTTCGTGGGTCACAAGGAAGATGGAGGCTCCTTGGACGAGCATTATCGTCCTCACGGGATCAAGAATGTGTATGTTACGGGTGCTGCATTGTTTCCTACCGCTGGTAGCTGGAACCCTACTTTGACGATGTGTGGATATGCTCAGGACTTGGCGCACAAACTTCATGAAATGAAGCCAAAGAAGAACGGGTACAATCACTAGGATTTAGTAAGCGATAAATGTGAAAGGTCTGAAAGATCTCGTAAAGTAGCAGATTGTTAGCCGCTATCAATGTACCGAGTTTGAAGTTAAACTGCAATACCACTCATGACCTATCAGTAAGAGTAACTATTTAAATTTGTCTAGCCCTTAGTCCCAGATTAATCCTTTCTCTGATACTCAACTTCAGGGCCCTGTCTGGGCATATCTCTTTGAGAGAGATCCGCTGGATTAGGTCCGCTATCTAAGCCCGCGACGAACTTGACCCCGCGTAGCGATTGCTCCACCCACGGCTGGTTGTTCTGCTGCCAAAGGTTGAAGTTCGCCCATCCGACCTGCAATTGAAGCGAGTAATCGGCACTCTTCGTCTTGCTTTTGAGCTTCGGGTCAGTCAGGTCGTATGTCGTCAGGTCGTCAGGGTCGAGGCCTTCATCAAAGGGCACACCCGGGGGGATGTTGCGAAAGTAGATCATGACGTTGGCATCCGTGTTTGGCTCGGATGGCTCCGTCTTCCCATTTACGGTCTTCAGCGGAGGTACTATGCCAAGGGGTTTCTTGTCCTTGCCAAGATACATCGGGTCGCGCGTTGCCGTTGAGTGGCATGAGGCACAGGCTGAAATGAAGTTATCAGCAGGCCCATTCATGCGACCGTTCCAGCCCCATGAGGGCCGAGCACCAGCGAGGGCCTTTCTCCGATCCTCAGCTATGGGGTTGATCCAGGATTCCCTTGGCTTTTCCTCGGGGTGCTTGTCGTGGACTGCCTGGGTTAGCCAAGGGTCGTTGCCCCATTGAAGGCCAACAAGGGTGAGTCGATTCCAGGGCTATTGCAGTTAAAAGAGGAATTGTTAGCCAAGCTAAAAAAGCTAAATGGTAGCACAGAGCATAAATAAACTTACTTGTTTGTCCTTCACCTCACAGTCATACATGTAAGTTCCGAACACCCAACCAATTGGCGAGCGCTCGTCTACAACTGCGAAATCCACTTGAATCAGTCGAACCTTGGAGGGCTTTGAATCACGACTCTTGCCATTCCTAGGCACTGGACCAGTAGCAGGATCGCTACAGATCACCTGAGCAGAGACTTGGGATCAGCGCCTAGTCTCGGAACTTGACAAGTATGCAACTCACAGCGTCCATGGATGGTGAGCCCACCATATTGGGCAGTTGTTGATCTGTCGCATTGTTGAGTAAGATCTAGACTTTCAGTCAGACTATTGTTTCTTCTAGACACAGAAAATCATCAACTCCACATACCTTGAAGACACAGGTGCCTGTAGGGAAGTGTTTGTTGTTGTTGAAGTCCGGTGCAGCAGGGTTCTTCCACATGTCCCCGAATACCGTTGCCCCTATCATCAAGTTAGATCAAACAATGTAAATTCACATTTGATCAAGGGTATCACTCACCGGTTGCGTTGTAAAATCCGCATGCCCAGTTTTGCAACCATGTGTCTTGGGTTCGGGCAAACTCATACTTGGGAGTCGCCCTCTCAAAAGTCAACCCGTTGAGTGGTTCGCGCTCGTTACCAGTCGTATTGGACGCGCGGTAATGCATCCACGGGGCATGGTACCAATCGCGTACCTTGTTGTCTTGTGGCCGAAAACCTGCGGGGACCATACCATCGAAACAATACTCCCTGATTGCCTCAGCGTAACGCTCAGGGTCTTTCTCAAAGTCGATCTTCAACCACGGTGCGTTCTGGCCTTCAAAATCATCACCATACCCTGGAAGCGGGAGTGCAGGTAACGGTAATCCAGAGGTGAGCTTTTTGGCCTTCTTCTGGGATTTGAGCAGGTCCGAGGTCGGATAGTCGTTGCGAATCTGCCATGCTGTGTAGCCTTGTGGAACAGGGTGTTGTGATGATGTACGAAATTGTGCCTCTGCTTTCTCCACGTCGACGTATCTAGGTGTCTCTTTGAACAGAGCATAACTCCCAAGTCCAGAAACAGCGCACATCCCTACCAACTGACCTCGAGAGACTTGTGTGAAAGCTTTGGCGAAGAAGCGCTTCGCCATGTTTGCTGACAGGTACTTTTGTGTCTTACAAATGAAATGGAATGATGATCTTTGTTCGCCAGGGTTGATCTGGAGGACCAGCCCTTTTAAGTGAAGAAAGCTCTTGTTGCCCCTCAGTTTACTCTTCCAGCTGTTCTTTTGGGCTGAAGTATTTCTGAGACAGCCATGAGCGAGCTGAAATACCTAGTCAAGCCAACCAGCCTGCATTGGCTTCAACTATTGACGGACGCACTGCAAAAGGATCTCATGTGGCTACGGGAAGGCTGGCGAAATTAGAGCTGAAAACCGAAAGTGCACTCCTTACATGCCGTGGCCAGAAATGTGATTTCTTTCACCCTGGCTTGATTGGTGGGTGAGCGCTTGGTCTAGGCCTCGGGCCGTTCAGCCCTTCCCGATCTAGTGGCATGGGCTGAATATAGCGCTGAATAGCCCCATGCCTGCTTGTTCAATCCAGATGGAATAGCCGATTCCTTCTTTTTGGTGGCGCTGAGTGGCTGGCTGATATTGGCGCTTCTTTCTCTTTCCTCATCTGAGTCTGCGACACTCATTTAGTGGCGTAACGACTAGACCGGCCTCTTCAGCCATTCCGCTGAAAAAGAACGACAAAGAGGGCACGAAATGTGACTGGAGCTATGAGAAGAATCCCCAGTAATGGATATGACGGCAAATCACAGCTAATTCACGGATGCAGGGTGGTTAAGTACATGGGACACATCATGAGCTACGAGGATGATACATCAACTCACATACATTCAGCACCGATAGGGAGTTTGAATTTCTTCCAGTCCTTGTGAAAAGCGGTGACGTCGTTTTTAGAGCCATCCTATGCGTTTGGGGCATCGGCAGGTCTTTAGGTATATTCAGTGATGCTGCAGCTAGCTTTCTAGACGTCGGAGTCGCCTTTCAGGCTGCTGTCTATGCAATTATTGCCGAGCTCACGACGAACATTACACGTCCAGAGGGCGAAGATGCTATTGATTGTGCAACTCGGATATGGAATCGTATCAATTCGCAGTGGAAGCTGCAGCGGGGTTTGCGGTTGATGTCAAAGATTTTGCATGGGGGCTAGTGATTGGGATTCAGATTCCGATCTTTTACACAAAACTGGCAGAGATTTGTTTGAGCCAAGAGACTTCCCTGACTATCGCTATCCTGACAGCGGGAGCACTTGCGGCCCGAGACGACGATGGTAATGCAGAAACCATTACGACCACATAGACATCCACTGAGACTATTGTGGTATGCCTCTAGAACTCCAGTGTCCTATTTTCCAACCGAAACCGGTGAGAGCAACGGCAGTGTTTCCGAAGACGATACCAACGGGGTACCTAAGAGCGTTATCCTAGGGGTCAGCATCGGTCTTGGGGTTCCGGTTTCGCTGGGAGTCGTGGCGGCTACTTTGTAAGTAAAGATCTTGCCGCTGCCGCCGATCATTTGAAGGGGAACTTTGCTAACGAGTTTCACATTGATCAGCTTCCTGCTGAGACGCAGAAAATCATCGCCGGTGGAAGGAGCAGTGCTGGCTGAGACATTGGAGGCACCTTCTAGTTTTGAGGCGCCTGGTGTCTCGGTAACTAGACAGGCACCACCTGCTCTAGAGAGCCGAGCTGTTTATTAAAGATAGAACCTAGCAGGTTTGGTATATAGGTTAATCAGTAGTGCATGGATGGGCACGTATCTGTACATGTTTTGTGACCGCCGTGGCGGTGGCTTGGAGGATCGTCACCGCTTGACTTGGTTCTCCTTTGAGTATAATTAATTGCCAAACTGCCCCGTGATAGCCCACGAGCTATCTGCAATGTTTGGTATCCGGCTTCTACTACAACAAAGAACACAGTAATATAGCCTACGAGTATCGGGAGAAGATTACGGATGGCGTCGTCCAGCCTTCCGCCAAAAGGTCTAAGGGCAATGATGGAAACAGCCAAGCGGTAATTGCTTGGGAAGACAATTTTTGACCAACTTGGGGGCTTGCCTACAGACACTTGAGGGTAACAACAGCTCGTGTTCATCTTCTCAATTGACAGCCAAGGGTTAATTAGAGTAGCAAGCTAGAAATATGGCAAAAGAAAAGCACATCGGGATTTAACACCTACACTAACTACCATCTACACCTAGAATACACAATCCTCGCACACGGTCGTGTCCCGTCAGGCTCCCTTAAACTAGCAAGTATCGAGTGGCAGCCACCACGCCGGCAAAGCTACAGGTCAGGACCTTCCAAGGCAATGATTCCGTCACAGTTATTCCAGCTCCAGTAACCGGAGTTGGTGCCAGTGGCGTGTCCAGCACCTATTGCCAAGGTCGGTCGTCAGAATTTTACTTGCAAAATCAAGGCGGGAGGGGGGTAATATCTGGTTAATGCGGGGGCTAGCTTACCTTGTCAATAGTATGAACAACTCCATTGGTCAAAATGGTGTCGCCCCCCAGGATCTTGGCTCCGTTGAGGTAGACGACGCCGTCCGTCACCTTCACCTCGACCTTCCCACCACCGAGGGTAGGATAGACGAGGCCGTCCTGGAGAAGGGGCGAGTATGCAAGAAAGTCGACAAGAACATGGCGCTTGATTAGTTCGACTCTCTCATCATCCGTCCACTTGGTAACGTTCTTGAAGGCATTATTATCGGGTGCAAGGATGGTGATACCGGCCGTAGAGTCTAATTCAGAGAGGAGACCTGACTTATGGACCAGGTCGCAAAATTTGCTAACGCCGAGATGGGAGAGAGTGGAGGAGATGTTCTGTGGCAGCGTGAGGTCACTGTTTGCAGTGAACTGTTAGCAACGCCGAATCTGAGCTTGGTTGCTGGGAGGAAATGATACTGACCTATCAATGGGGCGAATGATACCCTTGTCAAAGGGAATGTCATCGCCTGCAACTTGGGCCTTCGATCCAAGGCCGGAAAAGACAAAAGGCCTCAACCCATAAGCCGATGGCTTCTCGACAAGACTCTGGTTGCGCCCGGGGCCAAGATTCACATATTCAGGGTCGTCCAAAAAGGTCCCCCAAACAGATCCCCCAGTCTTGACATCTCTGATGAGTTTCCTTCTGTCCTCAGAAGGCCCGCCGGGGACGGGAAATCTTAAACCACCTGGATCTACTATATTCATTGCAATGTCTATCTGCCGGTTAGACTCCTCCTCCTCATCATCATCGTTCTCCTCCTGGCGGCGAAGGAGGGTCACGTTGTTGGATCTGGCTAGCCCGGCGTTGGTTGGGGCATAAATAAGAAGGTCATTTTTGGCAATGTCGAGGATTGGATTTCCTTGAAGTCGCTGGGCAAAGGTGTCGAATCCGTTTTCCTCCAGCACAGCCAGGAGAGACTGCGCAAGAGCAGATTCACAGAGGAGGAGGGATGGGACAAGGAACTGCCAAAGCATGGCGCCGGTGGATGTCACGAAACAGGATAGAACAGACAGAAAAATCAAGGCTATCTTGAGGACTTGTGGTGTCAAGGGGTCCTGATACAGGAGAGCAAGAGGGGGACAAAGAAGAAGTGTCAGATGTGGCTGGGCTGCAGATCTTGATCCGCTGATTTTTTGTTACTGGCAGAAAGGTAGGTAGAGGGTTTAAGTACTTGTATGCCCGAATCAGTGTTATCTTATAGCTTATCGCTTTGTCCGCGACCGACAATGAGGTTACGATATCACGTCGGAAAACATGCTCAACTTGTCTCGTCCCCAACCAATCGATCCACATGTCCATGGGACAAAGCCAGCCCGTTATCCCAGCCTGTGAGATTTTAGTTGTTGGTATTTGCAATCCAGTTCCAATTCTACTGTGGCTCTGCATCTATGCCCAACCCGAGGGGCGATGAAGTGCCGGTGTGAGGATGGAACAGCCCGCAGCTGACGGGCTTGATGGACTGGCTCCCGTAGTTGGCCGGCTTCAGTATGAGTGCGAGGGCAATGTGAAATATTGTCAGTCGGTCTGGACCCGATGGCGCCGCAGCATTCACAGCCTACCTGAGCTGAACGGCATGAGAGCGCCTCAATCATGCAGGTTTGACGGCTACATGGCAGCGATAAGCAACCTGCCTACGACATTTATAGGCTTTTGACAAACAAGAATTACATCTCTCACAGACTCTCGCCCCTCGCACACCTAGAACCAATCAATCACGCCTGAGAATTCCTGTCCGACCTTAGAACAAGTGTCGGTAGTGTGGATTGCCGCCCGCATGAAACGGGGGCACCTCTACATTATTTTATTTCAGCCTATCTCTGTCAATGAACCAAGAGCCTGACTTACTTGCCAATTGGAGGTTTCGTTGTGTAATGCTGTCACGGGAATCTAATGCGGACTGAACATCGATAAGAACACCACGATAAACGGGCATCGGAACCTCCGCTGTTGTAGCCGCCGATCAACATCAACTGGAGCATACAACACAGCCTACTGCCACTGGTTGAAGACATATAGAATCCTGTGAAACACAAGTCAGTCCTGCTGACCCATCTCTGCAGATGGCTGCAGCAAAGTTGATTAGGACCACAAGGCTAGGACCGTGACCCACCGCTGCCGGAACCGGAGATGCCGAGTGATCTTGGCACTTTGAATAGGAGGCGCACTCTTGGCTATGCAGCCCTATCCACACTACATTTCAGCTTTTGAAAATGGGGGCGCGGCACTTGGAGGTTGGAGTTTACACAGCCAGGCTGCCACATCCTCGACCTATGGTCCTTCAGTCATGCGTCTAAGCAGGTCTCTTGCCTGCTTCACAGGAAGAAAAGGGCTGCATATCCTCGGGCAACTCTTCTTTCCTTCCCCTTTAGTAGAGCGCAAGCCTATTGTTCCCAATCATACTTTCTATTTGTTGCTATACCCTTCTTGTATCTAATCATCATCCCCCCTAAAGGTAACCCCTGCCAGCCTCGGAAGCAACTAGAGAATCCCTCCAGAAGTATAAGCCATCCCAAAAAATGGCAGACATACTCACCCCAGTTCCCGGCTCTTCCTACCTTCTGGGGAAGGGCTTCTGGATGCCAGGCCCCAGCGGCGATAAATGGGCGATAGCCTTCAACAGCAGAGGCGCTACTCTCTTGACGGCATCCCTCTCCGTTGTCGTCGCCGTCTCTTTTGTCTGCCTCTGGAACCTCGTCACTTTGTTTGGCATGCTTTTCGGCGGTACCCACAGTCGACGCAGATACGTTGCGTTGGTGACGCTATGGAACTCCAGTGACCCCTGGTTCGCTTTCATGAATCTCTCGACTTACTTTTTTCATTGTTGGAGGGATATTAGGACCCGGAGGGCAGAAAATCCTGCGGAGATGAAGGCTTCACGGGGAGACCTATGGTACGGCCTTGTACTCTGTCTCATCGCCTTCACCGTGTTCAGCGGCGGCCTAGCCATGGGTATCGTGGCGCCTTCTCTGGTGCAGATCGGCAACGTCGCTCCCGTGCGGCCGAGTACTCTCTTCTACCCCGCGGTGCCTGAGGGTAATCTAAAAGCTACGCTTAAGGACTATGGAATCCGAGCTACTTCCGCGATGCGCTCCCTCGGCAGCGTGGAAGCAACCAAAGTCACGGCGCGCAAGGAGGTCTCGGTCACGGAAGACAAGCTGCACGCATCTTGGGAGGGCAATCCTGTCCGCAGCGTCAAGTACAGCTACCATGTTTCCGGGGCGGACATGGGCCTCAAGGGAGGATCGGAGCTCTCCCTAAATGTTGAGGGATATTGCATCACCGAGTATGAATGGGCCATCAAGCGCAGCCCCGCCCAGGCGGGAGGAGAGTACGGTGACCTTTACGAGCTTTGGAACAATAAGAGCAGGGTGGTTTGGATTCCTCTCAACCAGTCCGAAAGCCTTCGTGCCCCGTTTTTAGCTTTCCGCCTCCATCCAGATAGCGCAGCTCAGTGGAGCAAAGGCTCCAATACATCCTACGCAGTCGTCATCTACTCAGCACACCGAGGGAGCATGAGTCGCTCTGATGATCCGTGGTACGCGACCGAGAGACGGCCTAACTATACGTTTCGCAATGATGAACGCTTAAACCACACCTTTTGGATGAAGCGCTACCGGCCGGTTCTGTCCTGCTGGGAGCTCGACCAATGGAGCTATCGTGGGCAGAATGTGAGCTCCGTCTACCGACTGAAACACCTTCCTGGCATAAAGATAAAGGAAGTCTTGCTCCGTGTGCTAGAATCCACTTTTAGCGGCGGCCCTATGGTGATCAGACTCGGTAATGCGAGCGGCGACTTGGCACTCCGGTCTAGCACCACGAGCCTCAACGGTATTATTGACGCGGCCGTATGCAAAATGCGCGACGACATTGAGCGTCTCATTCTAGCGTCGTACGTGGCGACTAGGAACATCTTTCGCGACGCCATTATGTTCGGCCAGCACCACAACCTGACCAATGTCTTTGAGGGCCCGGATGGCAAGCCGAAGGATGGCTCCGGGGAATTTGTCGTGTCGAGCCCGGACATTCAGACCTTCTCTCTGGCCGGGATAGTCACCCTCTTGCTGATCCTCGGGTTTCTAGTCCTTGCAAATACTTGCGCTTGGGCAGTTCTCAAATACCATCACAACAGCTCCGCCGCCCAGGATGAGGGGGCTCCCGCCCTCAACCAAGACATTGATAGGAAAAAGAAGCAACACGTATGGACCAGGTTCGACGTGCTATCAGCCGTCCAGATATTCCGCTGCCTGTACGAGAGTGGTAAAGATGTCACAAACTGTGACTGGAGCTGTGAGAAGATGGTCATCGATAATGGAGAAGGCCGTGAATTCCGGCTGATCCATGGGTGCGGGACGGCCAAGTGCATGGGAAACATCATGAAAGACGAGGATGGCAGGCCCGCAGGTGATAAACGGGATACCAAGCCGGAGGGAATGCCCCTACTCGACCTCAAGAAGGGCCTCCGCGAGAGCATCAATCCCACTTCTCCTGAAACTCCCTAAACAATTATGCATGTCCGCTCGCTGGAAGGATGCGAGTCGGCCAGAGGCTACCGCGAGGGTGAGATACTTGGAATGGTCGTTGCAATTGGCTTTTATTTCCTTGCATGCTTACTTTTGTCCTTGTCTTTTTCATGGTAGATCCTCACCTGAGAGGTATTTTGGAACTACACTCGTTCATGTACTTGATGGCCTTTTGCTATTCTCATATCTGTCTAGCTATGTACCACGTAGGAACCATTTATCACAGTCGTCGCAGCATGCAGAAAACCCGTTTGGCGCGAACTCAACTATCCGCAAAGAGATAAAGCGTTGACAAGCCGTGGCATTTTGTAAGAAATAACTTGACTTTTGCCAGTACCTCGGCCCTGGAGGTAGTTGCGACTACTTTACCTTGGTTGAACAGCCACCAATCACAGAGCGCTGGGCTCTTCATTGAAGACGGAACCTGGCGGGATAGTTTACAGGGGTTTGATCTAGGTTTTGTCGAAAAAGTTAGCTTGGGTCTGTCATGTTACCGTCTGTATGGTACTAGGACAGAAGAGCAATGCGCGAATTAAAAATCACAATTCCATAACCTTGGGAATATGGCAAATTGGTCACTCTTCATGCTGTCTCGGCAATTTTTGTCCCATCGCACAGCACATGAAGATTTACAAGCTGCAATTAGCGAATGTGTCCCATCCAATCAGGAAACACCAAGGCGTGGTGGCAGAGTGGTCTAATGCGATAGACTAGAAATCTATTCTCTTCGGAGGCGTCTGTTCGAATCAGGCCCACGTCGTTTCTTTTTTGCCATTTTCCAATCCATCTATTCATTCATGGCGTTGCCTTGCGATTTTCCTTTTGTATTACCCCGCAGCCTTGACGTGCAGGCGGGGACACCATTAAACCTTCGCTGGAACTACCTTTGCCTCTTCAGGATACTTTTTACCAGCACTAACAGGCAGGTCAAGGCAGACGAATATCGACATAGGAGGCAGTATAATACACTTCACATCACCAACAAGAAGCAAGTACATAGCAAGACGATCACGCCTCTTCTCACATGTGGAAGTGCTCGGGCCGCTGCTAATTCCGCCTCGTTGACTTGTGGCTCTCAACTAACAAACTAAGCGAGTCATTCAATAATGCTTTAATTACCCATCCTATCCCTGGATCGGGCTGACAGATCAGGCTGGCAGTAGAGGGCCAATCAAAGCTAGACATTAGAACGCGCTACTCCTATAAACTTTGTCCTGCCCTGGAAGGTTCCCTGATGATCGTTGGGATACTTGTACGGCCCCGCCCCTACACTTTCGGCCTGCTCCTTTCTCTCCAATCCTCTCTGATCAACCCCGGCACTGCTTTTATCCCCGACGCACCCTGCTATGTAGGCACACGCGAGATTACCCGCGATGCCTCAGTCTGTGAATTTCGGCCCCACTGTTATCGCTGTCTGCATTTCCGTGACTGTCGCCGCGGCTGTCTTCCTGGGGCTGCGTCTGTACTGCAAGATTGTCCGCGGCCGGGGCCTGTGGTGGGACGACCACCTCTTGATTGCGGCATGGGTGAGTTGTCCCTTTGATTCATAGAAGATCGTATCTGACTCTGGTTTTTAACAGGTCAGCCTTTCTGTCGCCGTGGCCCTAGCAGTTTACGTCGTCACCCTCGGCTTCGGCAAGGACATGTCAGAGGTTGATCCGGCCAATGTTCCTGAGATAGCCCTGGTGGCCACCATAAATGGCGTCTTCTGCGTCTTTGCCGCAACATGGAGTAAGACGTCGTTCGCCTTAACCCTGATACGGCTCCAGGGCGGCTGGATGAACACGCTGCTGTGGGCCGTCATCGTATTGATGAACATCATCATGGATCTCGTTATCGTCTTTTCGTTCGTCAAGTGCACCCCGGCTCAGAAGGTCTGGCACTCAAACATGCCTGGGAAGTGCTGGGATCCGTTAGTCGCGACGTATTATAATATCTTTGCAGGAGGTGAGATTGTACTATTATGCCCTAACTGTGATGACGGGATACTGACGATATCGAGCAGCATTTTCAGGAGCAATTGATCTGCTTTTGTGTTTATTGGCGTGGACTATAATCTGGAAACTCCCAATGAGGGCACGGGAAAAGGTTGGCGTTGGAATTGCCTTGACTTTTGGAGTATTGTGAGTCTTGACTACTACAGACATGACCATTCACCCTGTGGCGTCACTGATAAGTCCAGCGCGGCTGCTACGGCTGCTGTCAAATGTTACCGTATGCTGGGACTCAGCAGCAAAAACCGCACCTGTGAGTACAACCTCCTTAACACCCTCTGCCAAGACAGTTGCTTACTGTGGTGGCAGTGGCTCGAGTCGGCATCGTCATCTGGGGCATCGTCGAAAGCGCCGTCACCATCATGGCCGCATCGATCCCCATGATGCGCGTGCTGGTCTTGCGTATACATCACGGCGACCCAGATCACGTCCGGGCCCCGCCTTTGCGCAAGATTCGAATCATCAGCAGCCGCAGCAATAAGACTCCGGTCTCTGTGCCCACGCGCTCCGCCCCAAGCGACGCGGCATCCTCAGGAACCATCTTGCCGAGGCGGGAGGAGGCTGACGGGGACATATCTTATGTGAGGAGAGAGTCGAGCACTCAGGATGACATGGACGATGAGTGGCATCGACAGGAATCCCACGAGCTGGGGCCGGCGGCTACTCGGGTACAGCCATGATGGGCTTAGGTTGAACTAACATTCAGCAAATGGATTAATACAAAGGACACTAAACTGAGGTCAATAAGTTGTTAAGACAAATTCTATAAGGTTTAGTATAGAGTGGCCCCTTCCATCATTCTTCGCCTCGCCCACCACGTCTCACCAGGCGTCTAAATACCAAGAAAATCAAGGAACCATCTATTCGCCTATAACCGAAGGTTACTTCCGGTCTCCAAGTCCCTTCGTCTCAATATCAAGGGGCAAGGGGAGAGAATACTGTGGAAGGTGTACCGAGACTAGTAGAGATATAACTCATAGCCTAATGATGCTATCGTCAGTTTTTGGACTCCCTATAACATGTGCCATTATTACAAGAGTCCCAAACTTTATGAGGTCATTCAGGTAAGAGTCCCTGAATCTCCATTCCTTGGTTATGCCGGTAGAAAGACCCTGGTCGTTCCAAAAAACAGGGCATACCAAGCATTCGGCATATGGTGGGCTTCAGGAACCAGTGGATCTCGGATGCGTACCGAGCCCAATGGCATCTCCCTCGGCTCCTAAAGTGCCATTCAGAGCTTTATGACCTCATTTTCTTAAAAAGAATATTCTATTAAACTATCCATTAGAGGTAACATGGCAAATCATCAAGCCGTACGTCGAGGGGAAGGTGCTTGACTCCTCGGTAGGAGATTCCGCGAGGCCGAGTAGCCAAGCTGTCAGACCGGGTAAGCGAGTACAGACTGCGTCCAAAAAGGGTAGGGCGGCTTTGTCCTAGAACTTTCAGGGGAGGACCGTTTGAGTGACATCGTTAAAACTTCTACGGTGCCGCGTGTAAAATTGGCGACGAGCGGTGGGTTGGCCGACGATGATGGGCGCAAGATGAGTTCGCCGAGATGGAAGGAAGAATGGCATTATCACGGAATTTCCGGGATACTGTGGCACATTGGGCGATGTGGCTTGCTCAATTCTGTGGAAGAAGCAAAGACTACTGCTGCTAGTCCCTCTCCCTGTCACGAAGTACAATGAAAAGGAGCTAGGCAAAGATTGGTAGTCCATTGCGACGCTTAGGATCGCGACAGGAACCCGGCAGAGAGCAACGGGAAGTTTGTGTTGAAATTGCAGTCAAACAGCCGAATCACCACAAGGAGTCAGACAAAGCATTTTTATCAATTCGACACTATACTCTGGAATATCGTGGGGCGAGCGGAGTGATACATTTTCCCAGACTGCCTGGATTAGGGAGAAATGATTGATAACCAGCGTCAACAACAACAACAGAATCTATTTGGTCTAATGGCATGACAATTAAGGAGGGGTGAAACGACAATATAATTCTTCAAGCCTTTCCCCATAACTAGTCAGTTCTCGAAGTGAGATGATTTATACGAAGGCTCGATCTCAAGTCGGCAGACAGTATTCGGGTTCCTATTCCAGGCGTTCTGATACTACCCTATACGGTCAGATACCGTTCTGGGAGATGTTTGCGAATCATACGTGCTGTCTTTAATCACGTGTTCATAAAACATTGACCGGAAGGGACGGCCTGGTGCAAAAAAAGGTCGAATCATGTGAGAAATCTCGCAAGATATCATATTCCATGGACTTGGTAACAGATCGTGATGAAATGTAATTAATTACCTATCATGATAAACTTTATAGAAAAACATTATCTATGCAACTACGGCGCTAACATTGAGCGCCCGGGCCATGGGGACGATACCAGATGCAGGCTTATCTACTACAAGCGTTTTGGGAATGAAGCCGAATTTCTGGTATAAGGGTGCACCAGCTTCACTTGCATCTACGTAAACTCCAACACCGTCTTTATCTGCGAGGTCACAACCCCATTTGACCAGCATTGACCCAGCTCCTCGCCTCTGATAGTCTGGATGTGTAACCAGAGTGTCAAGATCTAGACCATATTAGCAGCTTTTACAATTGAAATGCAAGAGTCACTCACAGTAATGTTTCTTTTGACCAGCCATGACTTGTAGCCTCGAGTTCTCCAACCTCTCAATGAAGGCATCGCAGGCCTGGATTGGCATGTCCTCGCTCCAGGGTGGATACCTTGGGCCGCGTTCCTTAGGCGTAGCCAAGTCCCACTTGGCGTAGGCGGCTATACGCGGCCGACCCCGGCCATCTTTGGACTTGGGATCGACTATCTTGATGTAATGCTGGAATTCCTTCTTGTTGATGAAATCTTCGCGGTTTGCGTCGTCCCACCACTTGCGCACGCCTGGAGTGTCTGGCCACAGGTGCCGTACCCCGGGGTCCGTAAAGGCAGCGTACCACAGCTCTGTGAGGGCAGGGACGTCGTCGACAGTCGCCTCCTCGAGTATAAGAGAATTAACCGTCATTGTGTAAGAGTAACAAACAATTGGCTCAGGTGAAAGGAAGGAATGAAGCTTTGACTGCAACGTGCCAGAGTCGGATTCGCGTTTGTTAAAGGCGACTGGCTGGGCATTGAAATGACGGGCTGGAGGGTGGATGGTGGTATTTATCACCGGGAAGACTAACCGCATAGGGCTCAGTGGGAACAGCTAGCTAACCCGGTTTACAGTTCCGCGCGCGCCCTTGATGATCCTGGACCCTGCCGAGGAACGCCCCACGAATTCTCCCACTTTGACTTTCTTTGCCCTGCTTGGTTCCGCCTGACAGGCCTCTCTTTTTTATGTTCCGCACCGAGCGGACTCATCGTTAGCGCCACGACCGGTAAAGCTTGTTCATGGATGAGGGTTTAAACGTTCTGGACTGACCAGAGTGGTAACTCGTACATCACCTTATCTCGCCATCAACGGTCGATTGGTAGAGTATGATGATCAGTCAAGGACGATCCAGAGGTGACATCGGCAGGTTGGCTGACAGCACCCTGCCGATCACCAAGACATGCAGCTGTCAAAGAGCAACAAACTTTCCTCTTGTCTCGCTCGGCCGCATTTCAGTTTCGATTTTCAAATCTGTGCCGTCCCCTCATTTCTCTAGACCACATCTCGCCCCGTAAAGGCCCCTCAGATGATCCGGGTGGGAGACCGAAATTCCCTGTCTCTGCACAGGGGGCCAATTTGTCCCAAACTCCACAGCAAACATGTCCCCTGGCCGTCAGAGACGCAAGTGTTTCGTGTGCAGGAAAAAGAGAACCTAACTTGGGACGACAGGCCAGACACTCTACGCTACCCCTGGGGCTTGCATTTCCAGGAAGCCTTTTGCTGACAGATCCTGCGACGTCGCGTACAGTCGACGAAGCTATTCCAGGCTCCAGCGAATCGCATCTGTCGTCTCCAGCCTCGCCGGCTGGATTCGTAACATTTATTCCTCACACCTTCCCCTTCTAAGCGTAGGTGAACAAATCAGGAAGTGATATTATAGCTTGTTATGGCGCTGCAGCGGACTCTCAGCTGAGAGGCAGGGGAAGGGGGATTAATAACAGATTAGAAAAGAAGCTGGGATTGAATTCCTAAGGAAGGGAGAGGGAGTGGGAGGGGCAGAAAAACTGCTCATGAGGGTAAAAACGGGTAAAAGGCGCCAGCGCTAGAGAAGGACTAGGGTGCTTTGTTGCATTGAGTTTGTAGTTAGTGCGTTTTGGACAGACGATTCATGCGGCGTATATGGGCTTGTCGGGTTTGATATTTCGTCTGGTTTGATATATGACGGGCTTGAGCTTGCTTTGGTGTGGCTGTGGTAGGCCCGAAAATTCCCAACGGCCCACCGGGGGGTAGGGGCCGCCGGGCGGGCTTGGCGCTAGGTAGATC
>JAAGWO010000007.1:0-49486 GCA_013266205.1 Fusarium decemcellulare
CCAGGCAATACCGAGGATGCCAATGAGGCAAGAAAATCCCCCAATATATAGTAGGGGAACATTTCGAACAGCGCGCTGTATGATTCTCCCGGCTTGGTAGCGGTCAAGAACTCTGTTCCGACTGATTGACGTGAATGTTCCAGGGAAGACAACAAAGCCTGCAAGCAAAAGCCAATTGGATACAGCAGCAAGAATATTCCAACGAGCTGGCACCTCGTGCGATTCAACGACCATTCTGTCGTAAGATGAGAACGAATCCGCCGGGAGCGGAACTTGAGCAGCCTTCAAGGAGACATCCTCAAAATCCTCACTCTGACTTCTCTTATTCTCCATTCTTACACAGGCTGGATACTTGCTTGTGTTTGTCAGGAATTGAACTCGTGGCTAACGGGGGGAAACATGGCATTTTATGGTTCTGAGGCCTGTCTGGTTTCGGACCCTCGTTCTCCCTGCCTGGGGTGCGAAACAGATTACCGTTTCCTCCCGGGGTCGGTGTGCCGATTTCGTATCCTCCCCGTTCATAGTTAAGCCTGTCCCCCAGACGCCAATTATTATCGGTGCCTCTAAGAAACTCTCCACCATGGATTCTACCGACCTCTATGGAGTCTGTACAGGAGGCATCATTGCTCTTCTCATTCTCTTTTCTCTCTGCCGCTCTCTAATCCTGCCAGCATCAAAACTCATACGACGCTTCTTCCTCCGGCAAATCTATTTCTCTCTACTTCCCCGCTGGCTCGGTGGGAGTTTCAGGCTATCCAGATACTCTGGCTTGCTAATCGGTCTTTTCATCAACGCGAACATCTGTCTGCTTGCTATCGGCGTCTCTGAGAAGTCTGACTTCGTGCGGAGGCTTGGTAGGGCAGCATTAATTAACCTTATTCCACTTTGCGCCGGCGGACGCTTCAATGCAGTCGCGAACATCCTTTCAGTCCGACCGGATAGTTACCTTCTAATTCACAAGTGTATAGGGATTGTCTTCATCGTTGAAGTATCGCTTCATGTGATTTTGTCGTGGACGCAGAATGAGATCAATCTTGACCGAGGCTCTGACAAAGCCGGCTTGATTGTGAGTGCTTGGATCTTACTCCTGTACCACAGCAACAGATGAGCTAACCAAGGTCAAGGCTGTCTGCTCAGTAGGAGCTCTGGCGATAACCTCAGTTCCTGCCCTGTGGCGATGGATGTATGAGTGTATGTCAGCATTACACCTTGCCTTTGCCGCTACAGGAGTTGCAAGCCTCTGGTTTCACCTGAGGGCAGGCAATACGCTACATGCGCCCAAAATCTACCTGATTTTGGCGATATCGGCCTTTGTTCTTATAAAAACAATCGGACTCCTCAAGATCTTGTTTACCAATATCTCCACCAAGTTCATCAGCACTGCTTGTATCCAGCAGATAGGACACGGCGTGGAAGTCCAGGTTAGCATGCCCCGTCCGTTGAATTTCCATGCAGGTCAGTTCATATACCTGAGCATCCCACGACTCGCTGCATTCCAGTCGCATCCTTTTCAAATCGCTTGGGAGTACCTCAGCGAGAGCGGATGCCAAGTCCTGGTGTTTGTTGTCCAACCTCGCCATGGCTTCACTAGCAGTCTCCGTCTCGCAACCCCAATGACAGACTATGTTGCCTTCATCGAGGGCCCATATGGAAGCCCGGCTGTACAACATGAGTACGGAACGGTCTTACTCTTTGCCACCGGCATCGGAATTGCAGGGCAACTACCTTATATGAAGGAACAGCTACGTCTGTATCGTGAATGGCGAACAAAAACTCGAAGATATGTTCTGTTCTGGGAAATGGACGCTGAAGGTTTGGCTTTATATGACTCCTATAGTCTCTTACTAACTCTCTACAAGAGTATAGATATTGGGTCAATGAATGGATCAACGAGATCTTGTCATGGAATATCAACTACGTAACTGCCATCTCCACACCAGATGCCAAAGGCCTTGAGAGCTAACGATGTAGCAGGATATCCAGCTTTACATCCGTGGACACTTTCTCACCAACGATGCTGAAGCTGGCACAACTGTCAAGAAAGGGGAGAATCTTCTGAGGCTTACGCTCAACTATTTTCCAATGGACCCAGAGACCCTCATACACTCCGAAATTCAAAAGTCCAAAGGTCGAGGTCGCACGTTAATATCATGTACGTCTATGCTTATAACAAGTGCCCTTAGTTTCAGATACTAAAGTGGGTAGTGTGTATGGATCCCTCGGCAGCTCAGACGATCACACAAATTGTCAGCCCCATGCTTGGAGATGATATTGACTTAGTGGAGCTTGACTTTTGCCCGTGGCCAGGATCTAGACGTACCAAAGTGTCTATAGCATGAGCTCTCAGACAAAGGGCAGGTTGAAGGCAAAGACTACAGGGAGAAAATATACCTTGCTATTCGAGGTGGTATTTCCACTCAATATACACACACGTATGCCATAGAGTTGACATGTCTTCCCTCTTCAGTCCCAACCGATCCCATTTGATTGAATTAACCTGACAAATCTAATTCTCCGCCTTCGATCTGTCGCAGCCCTTTGTGAAATGCAATGACTGCGAGTTGCAGTCGGTCGATGACATATTCGACTTCCTCACACAGATAATCG
Source organism: Fusarium decemcellulare (assembly GCA_013266205.1). NCBI lineage: Eukaryota > Fungi > Ascomycota > Sordariomycetes > Hypocreales > Nectriaceae > Fusarium > Fusarium decemcellulare. The sequence continues at coordinate 2,608 of JAAGWO010000007.1, forward strand.
CCGAGTCGCCGAACCTCTTGGAGATACGCAACTTCTGCGCGGAGACGCCCGACTTCTCGTGTTCTCTCGAGAATTATTTCCTGTGGAGATTGGTTTGCTGGTGCTTTGCTCGCTTCAAGCTTGTCGCGGGTTGCATCAAGCGAGACAGACTCGCCATATGCCTTGGCTATCTCCCTGTCGATTGGGTGTGGGCTAGCTGGGCGATCCATGTTGCCTGAATGTCGAACAGTGAAAAGAAAATAAAAAGAAAAATAAAAAGAAATCGTAGGAATTAGGCGTGATTTCGTGTACAAGTTCTCTGTAGTCTTTGGTGCGCAGCCAGCCCCAAGTTGCCACTAATAAGCGTGAGCATGTAAAACAAAGTCGGCATCCCACTACGTCATGGTGGCTGGTTTTAGCACCGAGTGGGGAATTGAGCGTGGAGGGTGGCGGTTTTTGCAGCTGCTAGGGTGTACGTTTCAAGCCCACGATGTGCCTAGTGCAAACACGTAGGTGTGTCTGGTGTTATCTTTGGTACACCCTGGAGCTATTTTACTCCTCGATTTCAGCTCTTCATCGAACACAAAGTCTACTCTAGCTCCCTTTCAAAGCCTATCTCTGAAGACCGCAGCTCTTGCTCAATCCTATCCCCGTTTGACGAACTATGTCACACTCTGATGAACGTATGCTTGTCCTATGATGTTTTTTTTTTACAAAGAATGAATCGCAATAGTAACTTTCTTGACAGAAGATCAATCCATGAGTGCACGAGAGGTCAAAGACTTGGTCCTGCAATTTTATGAGTCGTTTGATACCCTCGCTGCCCTGCCAGCGGTCACCGCCGCCGTGGTGATGGCAATTGATACATTTCCATATGGCAAGGATACAATCTTCAGCGATCTAGCGTCGGGGCTACTTTGCGGCGCCATAATCCTAAGTCTTGTCGCGTTGGCCATCAATAAAATGGTTCTGTTCAAGTGCCAAGGCCATGGAAGCCTGACTGGGACTGAGCTATGGGTTCCAACGATTTTAGTTGATATAAGTATTATCCAAGTATTGGTCGGATTGGTACTTTGGTCTATTGATAGATATCCAATCTGGGTCACTCTGTGGCTTGGTTTGGAGGCTCTCGTTCTTTTACTCGGCATGATAGCTCTATCTTCAAAGATGTAGACCGAGATATCGGGCGCGCAGGTCGGGGGCCAAACCGTTACGGAAAACTAGGTAGAATGCTTCTAAATTTATATTCTTTTTTGTTCTTAGATCCAGGCCGGCTCTTCTTATCCCCTTTGGCTCAGGGTAAGCCTGTTATCCATCAGATACTATACCTTTGTGGCTTCTTCCTTTAATATCCACCTCGATATCCTCTCGTCTTCCCCCTCACCTTCACACGGCCCTTTTTGGAACCCCCGTATACCTTGTCCCTTGCCGTGCAAACTTTCCGACGACCGCAAAGGACACAGTTAGCGCAGGCCCCGCCAAAGCTACCCTCCAACACAACACAGTCACGAAAAGGAAGATCATTTTCGTAGCACTGATCGCATCTACTCCGGTAATCTCTCTTTTCGCCGTCGGTGCGGCAGGTGCTGGCGTCTTTCGCGGTCTTTTCTCCATTGTAGAGGCGCCGACAGATGGGGTGCATCTTGGCGGTAGGACCTTTCATAAGCGTCTCCCAAGATCCTATAGCTACTTTTGCTTGCTTGCCCTTCAAAAACGCTTGGATCTTGACCCAGTCATAGCGCTCTGACAGCTGTGCACGCCATCCTGGCCTAAGTTCAACAATGCGGCTCTCCTGGGTATTCTGTCAGCTTTGAACGTGCTTAGGAAGGCTAGTATCGTACCAGAAGTCCACAATTAGATTTGACAAATTCGTTCAATTTGTCGTGGTATAACTCCTTCTCTTGTGGGAGATCAAGTGGTACTAGATGCTTCGGCCCTAGTTTGAGCACCAGAGCCCGCTGGCAACAATTAGCGATGTCGTGCCGCTGTTGGTAACTATTGACTTACCACCGAACATGGATGAAATGTGAAAGCCATCGTCTGCTATGCCAGACAGGCGTAGAAGGAAGGAACGAGACGATAAGCTGGATGTTGGGGAAAGCAGAGGCGTTTCGTGATGGAAGAGGAAAGTTCTGCCCTCAGGGATGGGGGGAGCATAGCTCCTTTTAAGTGCTTGCCGCACAACAACATTGCAGCACGTGATCCTCCTTATATAAGCTGTCAACCACAGCCGACCCTATGAACACACATCTTTGACCCCTACTTCTTCCTATACGCCGTCTATTCGTATCATCCATTTCCCCCTCCCACAAGCATGGCTGTTCTTGGCTCAGCCTCCCTCGCTACCCCGTAATCGTTCTGGTTTGGCGTTGAGCTCTCCTGACCTCGGGATTAATTGGCCATTGTAATGCTTCTGTCTATGACGCTAGACTGCAAAGGATACCATGAATATTTCGCAATTCGTGTTCGGTTTCCTCTCTGATGCTATTACTAGCTCTGCTCTACGTCTCGTACGACTCCTCTTACTACCTTCATTTCATAGGATCTAACGCATATCCTAGGTCGGACCGTCGCACAAAACTGTGATACTTCTTAAGGAGCAGCATACCATCACGGCGACGTTGATGCTCGTGAGGCCTCTGAGAGACGTCTAGCCACTGGCAGAAATGCCACAATGGCTCACCAATGCGTCCGATGCACGGCGAAGGACGGTGGCGTTTCGGACTTCCCTCCTAAACGGGACTCCAGAGGCCTCTAGAACGAATCTTCTCCCTTGATTGGTTCTCAGAGCGGGCAGAGTATGCAGAGTATGTCACGACGACTCCTGTGATGGAGCCCAAGTCTATCTCCCTGTTCAGCAGTTGCCAATACCAACTACTGCTTGGAGGGGCGTTCCCTGCATTGCTACCTGTTGGTCCTCCACCGACCCGCTCCTGTTCGTGATGTCCGCAGCTTCGAAGGTGGGAGAAGCCAAGATGCCTAAAAGGCTGATTCGGCGAAGAGGGGAGGACGCGCATGGGCACACGGCGGTGAGTTGTTGGTGTCGCATACATGTCAACCTCGGTTGTCTCAGTGCCACAGGGTCATGGGACATTCATGACGGCGCCTAGAGCCCCTGAGTCCTCCTAATGGCTCAGTAAGTTCCTAGATGGGGGCGATGAAATGTGCGGACACAGCCTTTAGAGTCCTCGTGATCAGACGCAGGGGGAAATGATATCCGAAGCTTGCATCTTGATGCCATCTCGCCAACTAGAGGTCGCACCTCGTGCGGTGTACCTATAGCCACTGTTAAGACATGCCTCATCCGACACTTCCGAGAACTCTGCCTTACCAGCCAGCGGCGCAGACTCATGGTAATGCGCCAGAAGATGAGGCCAGGGGGGATCGTCCGCCTAACACAGCCGTATCAAGGTTGCCCGGCAGTAGAATAATTGGTGCAACGAAGAAGCAGCTGCGTGTCTGCCTCTTTCCTCTGGCCCGCCTTGGAAGACATGGGGATGGCAGGAAGACATCGGGCAAGGCTCCTGCTCCCTGGACTCGTGTGATTCGACTGCGAGCATATAAGCTGCGCAATCCGCGCCCATTTTGCGCTTTGCCGTACTGCCAGAGCTACCTACTTCTTTCTTGACCTACAAATATCCTATAAACACTCAGAAACTTCAACATGACCTCAACAGCAGCTGGTGCCGGGCAGCATGGGTTGCAGCAGAGCCTCGCTCTCTCTACTTCTCTAGCCGACGCCGCTGCGTCGTCTGATAAAGAAGGACCCCCGGTTTCCGGAACGTCCAAGGACATCGCCATTCTGATACCTGACGATACTGATACAGAAGGCGAGGACTACAGTAAGGGGCAAGATCCCATTAGCTCGCAACCATGCGCAACAATTACAACTAGCATCGCAGGCCATTTGAGTAAGTTTATTCACTCTAGAACAATCCCTAGGGCAAGCTCTGACAGTCAGTACATAGACAGCAAAGGCATCAAACATGATCCAACTCATGCAGACGCCGCAACCAATTTGGATCCTACGCCGGCAGAGTCTTCAACACCAATGAGAGACGATTCAATCCAAACGCACGACTTGGACACCCTCGCTGATTCCGAACCTGATTCGCCATCTCCCGACGCCGACTTTGGCATCCTGTCTGGCAAGGAGCCCTGTCATGGATCACAAAATTCTCCCGCAATCCCCTCAAGATGCACATATACTCCTGTTGCTGCCACCCCTGAGGTAACTCAAAGGCCGCCCTACGAGAGAGATGTGTGCCCGACCACTGGGCATGGCAATGCCGCTTCTGTCCGCAATTCGTCTTCTCCAACGAGGATGTCGCTTGAATCACTGCCAGACCAAGATGAAGATCACAGGAGTTACTCGCCTGGACATATTGAGTCTGAGTCATCAGAGTCTGAATCTGTGCCGTTACTTAGAGCTCAAGTTTATCCTCCGTCTAACCAGGGGCTCTCTCGATGCCGTTCTCATCACAAATCCCTCTGCACAATTGAGACATCTAGCGAGGATAATGATGAAGATACTGAAGACATTGATAGTGAAGATGGTCCCGATGTTCCAGAACACGGCGGTGATAAGGCTTACTATCTTTCGCTACCAGAGGCCCAGACATATAATTCTGAGGACGATCTAGAAGGATTGAATCCCTGTAAGCGGAGGAGAATATCTCAGGCCCTTCACAACCCAAATCCCAGTGCTGGAGCATGGATCACAGTGCTAAGTCTTTTAGCAGAAGGCAGAGCCACTAGCACAGGATAGATAAAGGACTTGGCCCTACAATTCTGTGAGTCGTCCGGTGTCCTTACAACCCTATCAGGAGTCGCCGCAGTGATGATGGTAGTTGATGGATTTTCAGACGACCAGAATACAACATTCAGCCACCTGGCAACAGGACTGCTTGGTAGAGCTATTATCCTCGACCCCGTCGCGTTAGGTCTCAACAACATGGTCCTTCTCAACTCGTCCTTTTACTAAGAATGATAGCGTTATCTTCAAAGATATGAACCGAGATGTCGGGCACGCAAGTCAGCCAGGCCGTTAGGTAGAATACTTCCAAAGTTCCATGTGATATTTTTTCTTTTCTATTCTTGGATCCAGGTTGGCACTGTTATCTCCCTTGGCTAAGGAGTAAGCCTGTTACCAACTAGACACGCTGGCAAGTGATCGGCCAATCAGATACTGTGTCTTTGTCTCTCCGCCCATTGTTGCCCATCTTCATCTCCTCCTTGTTGGCCGTACAGCCTTCCATAACCGCCCTCCATGGTTTGTCGGCGCTTTTTGCTAAGCACTTCCCAAAGGCGCCCGAATAGTAACCTAATCATGTTAGATAGTAGATAGTAATACCTGCGCTCAATGTCATGGAACATTCTTAGACACAGATTGAACTTTTACAACGACAATCCGGTTTGGTGAAAGATCGCGGTGGGTGTTTCAAGGTCATAGGGTAGCTGAGGCAAGTAAGTACAGGTGAAATTAATTACATAAAATGCTGAAGATGAGACCCAGGAGGATCAAAGCGATACAGCAAGCTAACTGCCGCCACCCGTGGGTGTTCTTTATCGCCATCAAGGGCTCAGAGACCTCTTTGGAAGTCTTGATTGCGATCGCGCTCTTCTCCAAAGATTCCCAGGATTTGGCTGGACCGAAATTCCTCACAACTGCCTCGATCACTCCTTCTGTGATCTTGATCTCGGCCCCTCGCTCGTCGAGGAGCAGTTCCAGTATTTCCTTACCACTCCCAGAGTTCCCAGCCGCCGCCTTAACCACCCCTTCTGTGATCTTAATCTCAACCCCTCGCTCGTCAAGAAGTAGTTCCAGTACTTCCTTACCACTCCCAGAGTTCCCAGCCGCCGCCTTAACCACCCCTTCTGTGATCTCAATCTCATCCCCTCGCTCATCAAGAAGTAGTCTCAGAACTTCTTTGCCGCTCTTCTCATTCTCGGCTGCAGCCCTTACAACCTCTTTGGTCACGTCAAAGGAAATTTCATTGCTCAACTGCCATCGCAGGATGTTGCCACCACCGTAGCGGGCCGCAACTTCTTGGTGTGCTGCACCTTGCTTATTTCTGGGCTGTTTTTGCGCCAACTGTCTCCACTGTTCTGGGCCAAGGGCACCACATAGGTCATATGCACAAATTACTAGCAAAACTTGAGGTTTGTAGGATAGGGCGGCCTCCATCCTCGGCCCATACCTCCTAAGTATCCCTCGGGGCGCCAAGACTTTTTTAACCCTTCTGTGCCAGCCGTCGAAGTATGTATGATCTTGTTCAACACGTAAGAATTTGGGAAGAATCTCATTCAGTCCTGTGTGTGTTTCCTCAGTGGCTGCGCTAGCATGCTCTGCCCAGGATAAGCATGAATAGTCCAAAAGCGGTGTGTATAGCGAAGCTTCCGGCGTCATCCTCATGAGATTCAAAAGACAAGCCTCCGCCACGAGGGCGTTTGCGGATGCCTGTTTGTACAGTTCTTGATCTTCGAGAAACTCCCGGACCGATAAATGCGAGAATCGAAACACATCAACAGTAGAGTCGAAAACGATCAAGTTACAGCATAGTTGTAGTAGCTGGTCCTTCGAGATTGCATGGGCGGTTTGTTTTTTTGTTGTGGACACAGCGGTCAGAAAGACATCCGATCGGAGTTGCTCTCGGGCACAAAGCAGCCAACTGAGAGCACTCTGAGCAAACTGCCTGTCTGTATCCGCACCGAGCTCTTCGATTCTCTCAAGAATCTCACGGTAGAGATCTGCCAGTGTCTTCGGGAGCCGTCCGAGTCTCTCCCCGATCGCATCGTCGGTGGTTAGTTGGCAGAGAGCTTGCAATTGTAGGCTTACCCAACGGAACCTCATTCTGTAAGTCATCTGAGAACATGCTGTCATAGTGCAAAACTTACATGCCCTGTGCCTTAGAAGTGAGCTCGTGGATGATTTTGTCGCGTATTTCTGCCTTTCTAGTGCTGAACCGCAGCAAAGATCCTTTGTCGATAAGACGTTGGGTCTCCGATTGTACGAACAGATCGATGTCTGCCGAGTTGCGGTCAGAGGAGAGGTGCATATTTGGATAATTCTTCAATTTATACACAATATCCTGGTCCGTCCGGCTTGACACGAAAATCTTCAAAAGACATGGCGATGCCTTCAGAAGTTCTTCCAGAGTATCCATCAGATCTCCCCGAGTTGCCGAGTTGCATTCGTCCAGAGCGTCAATCACAATCGTCATTGAAGCGTCCTTATACTGCTCAAGCAGGTTGAGGATTAGCTTCCTGCTTTCGTCAAGGCGAAGTGGCCCGGATGCGAAAGCCTCCTCTTCTCTCCTTTTGTACACATCGATTGCAGCTTTAAGGAGTGGTCCTCTAGGTTGCGGAGTCGAGAGCTGTCGTGCGATACTAGCCAATATGCTTGGAGGGTCGGAACGCCCAGGCTCGGCTGGGTTACGGGAACAGTAGAAGTAGACTGGGGCTGGAGCTTGGTTCTGTCGAAATGCGTGCTGGGCATCCTCAACAACGATAGACCTGTGGCTCAAAATTAGATCAGAACACATCATACTGCTCCTCACGCACGTCAGCTTGCTCTTTCCGGATCCTGGGATCCCGTAAAGCCATAGAATAGAGGAAGCGCTTTCGTTCTTCCAACGTATGAAGGTTGGGTCGTGCACAAGCCATTCCCCTGTGCCCTCCAAGACCTCGCTGTTCGCCTGTATGTGGTACTGTCCATGAGGTTCACTTGAGATCCAACGCACAATTCTTATTCTTCGCTCCCCTATATGAGTTAGCAATAGCAAGATATTCTGGATCAAGTTTGTACCATGGAGTTGATCTGTGACGGCATGAAGTGCTTTGCCCCAGCGGTGAACGGGAGCATCAAAATCCTTCAGCATCCGCTTAAGCTCGGCATGGCTTTCCAGTTGCTCTACTTGGTGTAAGCGCAGTAACTCTCTGACATGGGAGGTAACCAACCCCGTAAGCCGAAGATGGCAGCACAACGGTCCACGTCTTTCTGGACTCCATCAATAGCTGCGAAGGCTGATTCCAAATCGGTCGAGGCAAGGACCCCATGTTCAAAAACACTCCCTGATCCGGTCAGCAAATATGCATATCGAGTATGTATCAACTCACTCAATCTGTTCTTCTTGTAGTAGGAAAACGCCTTGGCGAGATAGGTCAGGATGTTTGCATACACTTGACCAACGCATGACTTAGCTCTTCTGCGGCTGACGCTTCTGCGGCTGACGACCTAGGATTTTTCAGCAGACTTTCGACGAGGGCATTTCGACATATTGCTTCCGCAATGTTGGTGGTTCCCTCCAGTAAGCTAGTGTACGTGTTGAAGTCGCCAACCGCGACCTGCTTAAATGTTAGTATGACTGCGTCTGCCAGGCGCGAGATGTCGCTCACGTTCAACAGAAATCGGACACCCGCCCAAGGCAGGGCAGCGTGGGTCGGATCGTATTGCACGATAACATCGCCCACGTCTTTGAAGTGGTTAATCCACTTGACCGCCTTAGCCAAGACGTCGCGCACAAAGACAACCTCACCGGTCTTCCGCTTGAAAGACCACGACTTATCAACCATGCTTTGCCTCGCCTGATCGGTAGTCTTTAACAACTCGCCCAGCGTCCTTTGCTTGCTCTCCCGGTCGAAGTCTTCCTGAGATGGCATTGCGTCTCCAAGCGAGTCAAAAGCGGTATTCCATAGGTCGCCGCTGCGTAGAGGACCTGTCAGAAAGAGAAGCGGACATGGACGCGAGGTAGCCTACTTACCTGCTGACCCTGAGAGACTTGGCAACTTCCATTTGGTAGAAAAGCCGTACGACAATCAAATTTCTGCCAGGCTTTTGAATTGAGGATATGCGTATCTGGTTATTCCTCTTCGTTTTAACAAAGCAGAGGGAATGATGCAGTTGCTAGCAGAAGTGATGAGGAGGGGGCGAGAGGGGGTGGCGAAGATCCAAGTTAATCAAGTTGCGGCTCACGGTGTGGCTTTGGTGTTGACTACGTTCCGCAGGCGCAGGTCGGAGGCGATGCAGCCTGCCTTGGTGCCTGGTTGGCCATCGAGTGGCCGACAGGTGTGCCCATTTGAGCCAATAGACAGGCCCGTAGACTCAAGAGCTGATGGGAGCGTTGTCCCAAAGATTTGATTGGTGTTGGCCAGGGCGTCCGCAGACCAGCCGCGCCCAGCTTCGCAGGAGATGTGAGGCCAGCAAAAAAAGAATTGGAGTCCTGTCGATCTCGCCCAAATTTGTCTGACAGAGTCCACGAGGCTTGCTGATCGGCAGTGATGAGGCAGACGCAGTTATTGATCGTCAGCGGCCAAGCAGCGCTTTGGGATAGCGCCAGCGCGGGACGGGCGGATAATTGTGGAATCCGCCCAAAGCCTAGTGATCCCACAGCGCCACAACCCCACAGTAAACAAACCAGGATCTAAGACGCGTCCAGCTGTTAATGCAAGCTTATGTTCGCGCCGGCACGCGAGCGGGGAAAGCTGGCACTTCGCCAGTTCTCCCCTATCTCCTTGGGGGCTCGTAGACTACCACGCGGTAAAAGTCCCACTGTTAGTGTCCTATCATATTAGTCATATATCTGCCGTGATAGAAGACTTATCTGTTATGATCTAATGGTGCGTGAACTTGCCTCTCCGGCGAAAATCAGTGCTGAATGAGGTATCGCGCCATAGAATGAGCACGATTGGATGAGATCCCTGCGAGTGACCCGTTGGTAGTCTATGAGCCCCCAAGGAGATCCCCCTATGTCGGAGCCTCAGGGGCAATAGCCCTTAGTCATCAAGCTAGGCGCTTTAACCGAAATGTGTGGGATGTATTACCCCACACAGAAGCTAGAATCAATCAACTCACTGCCGCTGCTCATTCTTCATGATCTGACTTTTCAGGCCCTTTAGCATAAAAAAGTGCGACACCCTGTTAGAAATTACATGAGCATAATGTGCCTTGTGTGCGCACAACTGGCCAAGGGTGAATGCTGGCCATGGATTTTGCGCGTCGTGTCTCGGACAACTAAGGTAGGCCCGCGACAAGAGACTCCGATAGCAAGTGAAATGTCTAGAGCTCCCTGGAAACACAGCCAAATACCACACCATGAAGCTAGCCTCCTTTACCCGCCCCTGCCAGGGTTGGGCTATCTTGGACGGTGGGAACAGTCATCGCACTTCTCTGCGGGTATCCCCATCAAGGCGTCCGAGAGTAAAATTCACCATGCATACGGGACGAGAACAGAATCGCCCCAGTTCCAAAATGCCGTCGTTCTTGCAATTTGTCCAAGGGCCTATTTGGTCAGCCGTCAACGCGACTTCTAGGCTTGACGATTGTCACAAACGCATGGTCCAACAAGTTCACGAACCCGCACAGGTACTAGTCTTGTACATCGGCTTTAAAAGACTAGATCCCCGTGGTTTTTGTCGAAATTACCCACGCCCTAGCGAGGATGGGATAGAGATTGTTGTGGTCCTGTTGGGGAATATAATCTACCCTATAGCCTGTGGAGACGTGGACGTGACGGGGACCCCACCCGGAGCTCGGGACGCCCCGCGCTCTCAGTTGGAGCTTTTTCGGAGCCGGTGGTCCTCTGGATGAGAAATATACATACACGACGGAGGCCCCGCTAGCGATCCACATAGACTGCCTCCGCACGCTTGATAGTAGTCTGGACACGTACTATCAACAAGATGAGACTTGTCGGGTGCGCAGGACAAATAGGCTGCCACGCAAATCCAAGACACTTAAGAACTCCGACGGGATATTCCTCTCGTTCCATTGACGTATGCAAACCGGCACCGCTTGTTCCCTTTGTCCAAGTAGTAAAACTGACTAGCTGCTCCTATACGTGATCGACCGATCAGATACTGTGTCTTTGCATCCTCGTCCGTTGATGTCTACTCTGATACCCTTTCGTCCTTGGGCGACCCTTTCTGGAACGCCCGTATGCCTCATCGAGGTCCCTTGCTGTACAAAACCCCCCAACGACTACGAAGGATACAATTGGCGCAGGCCCCGCCGAAGTTGCCTTCCAGCACAATACATTTACGAAAAGGACGGTTACGTTTCTCGCACTGATCGCATCTGCTTCGGTAATCCCTCGTTTTACCCTTGGTGCGGCAGGTGGCGGCGTTCCTCGCAGTCTTTTCTCCATCATAGAGGCGTTGACAGATGGGGTGCATCTTGCCTGCAGGACCTTTCATAATCGTCTTCCAAGATTCTGTAGCGTCCTTTGCGTGCTCATCCTACAAAAGAGCTTGGATATCGGCCCAGCTATAGCGCTCTGATAGTTGTACACGCATAAGCTCAACAGCGCGGCTCTCCTGGGTATCTCGTTAGCTTCTCACTCGCTGTGGATAGCCAGCATCGTACCAGGAGTCCACAGTTTGAATTGAAAAATCCATTTAATTTCTCGTGGTATAGGTCCTTCTCCGGCCCGAGCTGGAGCATGGAACCGGTTGGGGTGAAAGGAGGAAATCAAGTCTGCTCATTAATATGTTGCACTTATGGAACCCAATCCTGTCTTTTCTCCTGTATCTTGACTCTGAACTCCCTTCTCCATTCTAGGTGATGGTAGGGTTGATCATCCTCTCAACCGTAGACGGATACCATCCTCCTAGCACCACCCGCCTCGTCTTCATCACAACCATCTCATGGTCTTCAGCCTCCTCAAGTTGCCCCTAATTCCTGTGTACCTTCACCAAGGTGGTCACGCTCGCCGATGCCTCAATATGTCCCCTACCCCAACTACATCGTCACTTTAACCTCCAACTTGCAGCTCTTCCGCCTGCAACAAGCAGATGAAAGATGAATAGTCATAACCTCCGGAACATGCAGGTAAGGATCCTGCGATTATGAAAAAAAGAAGAACTTCAGACTTGGGTTAAGATACAAACAGGCAATCGCCCTACCCAGCCAACGCCCCAACCGCACGACAGTAACCAACACGATTCGAAGGTGCCGTTTCAATCTCCCGGCAACTCTGAGCTCGCCTACATACCAATATGATGTCAGATAAGGAGAGCTGGTTATCTGGGGCCGTGACAAGAGGAGGTGGCAGATCTACGCTGGGGTAAGATTATTAATGACCAGCAAGGTTTGGCGAAGTTGAGTCTTCGGTGGGAGAGTGACTGAAGGTTGGTTGGGAGGCTGGACGCAACCCGATCTCTAAGTCTCCGTCTACCGGGTCGGGGCTTCGATGTGAGTGCTCCGGTAATCGATAGCTGGTGGTCGAGATTGTCATGTAGAGGAGCCATTGAGGGAACATCAATCTCTCGTAGCGTCCAGCAAGCGACAGCATAAGCAATACTGTCGATACTGCTATGAGGAACAGGCCCAGAAATAGCAAATGATCAGTCATAGTTTTCGGTACCCTTTTCACGACACTAGATTCATAAAATACGAGTCCGACGACCGCGGCTTGAGAAGTGAACGGGACGATGTAGGCGATCTCGCGGGGAGTCGGAATCCCCGGGACAAGGGCGACGATTACAATTGACGTTACAGCAGCGCATTCGAGTATTGCAATCCATTTCACCCAGGCTTCGATCCTTGTCGGGACTGCGAGTGGATAGATGATTCCAGGAATCTAGTCACCATGTTAGAGTGGTAATCGGTATGCTCAATGCTTTGACAGACCTGGATTATGGCGACCCCCCACATGGATATTGTGTCCAGAATAATATGTAGAGACCCAGAGAGAGCCCCTAGAAGTTGGGTACGTTGGCTGTGCTGCACAGCAAAGAGAATCAAAGCCACCAGGTCCAGGAGGACCCATCCTGCCATCAAAGATCGCAGGTATTTCTCCTGCCACCACGATAGATTTGACTTGATAAAGACGAAGAGCAAGACACAGAACAGAGAAAGGCCGGACATTAGGTATGTCTCAGTGATTTGGTTTCGAGAAAGATGATCCATGTTGATCCAAATGAGACCGATAGGGGTGGGTTGGTATCTGTTGTTGGGGCATGATGGTGAGGAGGTTTCAGGCCATACTTATACTTGCGACCCGAGAACCGTAGCACGGAATGGCTCCACCAAACAGCGCTGGATTAACGAAACAAGGGGACCAACGTGCAGATGGGTTGCATACCTCCGCCTCCCCGAGGTTGCCAATCTTGGGGGCTGTGGGATCATGGGTCGGCTGTTGACAATCGCCGTGCTATCCCGTGACAGGAGCCATGCCCACACACCCAGACGGGCCGATCTACACCACCAACACACAAACACGTTGTCGACGCCCTAGGATTGTGCTGCTAACGTTGCCCAGTGAGGAATTATGGAGTCATGAGTGTGGCATTGCTTTGACCTTCGCAGGAGTGAGCTGAATACAGTTAGGAACTGGCGAGCGTCTCCTCGGTCTCTACGGATCGTCCGGTCACTGTATCGTGGCCTTGAGACTTTGGGGGCCACCGATGGATCTTGAACTGTGTCAACAATGCACTTGACCTTGTGGGCATCCATCACGTAGTCGAGAGATGTAGATATCTACGGTATCTTGACGAGTGCTGGCGAGTTGATAGATCGCCGAGGTACAGACCAGCAGTTTATAAGCCGGGAGAAAATCCCTTTTACAAATCAGCCAGGAGCCCCGTTGATTACGGCAAGCCTCTTATTGAGCTTGGGTGGAGGCTGGGTCTACCTACCCGAGTTCTTTATTGAGGCCTCCCTCACAAATCACCAACACAGGTGGCCTTGAGCTAATCTACCTGTCGGCCGCAGGGAATCCTTCTGGTCCAATGGCTTTGCTGGGACTTGCCTTCCGATGGCTTCAAAGGCCCCTCTTTTACAAGTCTTGGGATCACCTGCCTAATTCCGACCTCTAAGCATCATGGTGTCTATCCAGTGGCAAGTCGGTCCTATAACCAACAGATCCCTCCTTAAGGACATGATCATCGGTCTGTCCATGGACTGTTGAGGCTATGAGGAGGCCGAATAGGTGCAAGTCGTCATCGTAGGCGTAGTAGCTGACATCCGTCACATTGTCTTTGCCAGGGCCCATTCTTACAAATCACCATAGCTTGCATGATGTCCGTTTGCTTCTGCACCTGGCCCGGCCAGGGTTGTCAGTGGATGGTGCAGTACCTATTTAAGGAGGCAATGCCCCCCCCTTTTCAAACCACTTCAACTCACTACTCTCATGACACTGAGATCACATTCTACCCAAGACTACGACGTCCAAGCTTCTCAAACCATCTTCCGCCACCCTCACCTCCGTTTCTAAATGGACACCATGGCTACCACACAACCGGAGTTGGAGCTTGGCTCTAGTGAATACGCTCCCGCAGGTCCGACCAAGATGAACAGCCCCACGGGGTACGAGTACTGCGTGCGCCGCACGTCTCGTGAAGGGAGATCGACTTGGAAAATTAAAGAAGCAGGATCATGGGAGGATCTATTAAAAGCAGTGGGGAGACGACCGAATTACAAACGCAAGAAGAGGCCCGGTCACAAAGAAGGAGGCAGGAGTTCAACAGGTTTGTAACCTACGATAGATCGAACCTATCAGGCTTGTGATTGATATCATTCTAGCTATTCTACCCGATTGTAGAGAAGGACATACCCCCCACCACAATTGCGTGACACCAGCTGCATCACAACTTGAGTCTGCCGCGGAAGGAACGACCAAGGCCACCGTTATTCCCATAGATTACATCGACTTGACCGGGTTTAACGAAGATGATGATATGGATGTAATTCTTGGGTCGGCAACAACTATATTCTGTCAAACCCATTGATGTAAATGACTGGGGACGAGAATAGCAGTGGCAGAGCGGCGAATGAGAGATGGACCCATCATCAACCCTTCACGATAAACCCATATCCCGTCGTGCTTGATCTAGGTAGTTGAATAATTTGTTGCACGGAAATTTTAATGGTAAAACAACACTGTTTGAGTAGAATTTCACGATGCTATTGAAGCAGGGCTGGCCTGGTTTATAGGGTACGAATCCCTCTAACAAGTGATAACAAGAGCTCTTGACTCAAGGCTGCCAATAGCCAAGTTTCAAGCATCTCCCATCACGACTGAAGGCTCCTCGGCCATGGCCTGATGGCTGGTGTTAATCAAAGGTTTTTCTTGCGTTGGTGGTTCCTTACAATCCAGCAAAAGGTCCCGCATTTTCAATCTGCAATGAAAAGAAGGGAGCTTCAGGTTTTGAGGCGTGCCTCCACAACCATCCTCAAGCACACGGGAGATTGAGAATGTCGCCGTCACCCCACTCATGTTGTAGCTTCGAATGATTGTTGGATGTTGCGGCGTCAACGCTACCCGTTCAGCATCGAAGCAAAATAACCAAATCAAGCTTACAAAAAGAGGCCTTGAGATTGTTCGTTGATCGGCATGACATTCAGCTGGGGTTGTGGAGTTAGCCTTTGAAGGGGACCGAGACGTAGGGGAACCCAGATTCGTGGCAATAGTAGTAGTAATCAACGATAAGGAAAGAAGAAACGGAAAGGGCTTCATGGTTGAGAGGTGCGTCTACGTCGCTTAGACCAGAAAGTTTCGACAGGCCACTAGTTATCTAACGGCCAAACGAGCATTCACATCTCGACATGGGATCAGTCTCGAGTTCTGGGTCAAGGGGGTGCCGGAATCCTACCTCACCGATTTGAAAACTACCCACTCCATTTCAAAGTGGATAGGTGGGTGTTGAAACCGTATATCGTGGACGTCCCACTAGTTCCAGCACACTCCTCATCGTGACATCGCTCATGAGTATAGACTCGATAATATGAAAAAGAAAAGAAAAGGCCATGAATTTCCCTGAACTACCTCCATAGCCCCTCGGTTTCTTGCTACTCCTTCCTGCTTTGTCAACAAGCCCAAAAGGAACGAAAAAGGAGTGGTTTGTCCGAAAGGATACACTATAAACATGTGTAGATATCAGTCAATTTATCGTGATCTCGGGTTCAGTAAAGGCCGAGGCAGTGGAATAGAAACACCCAGTAAGACATTTGACAGGCGTAAAAAGACGTGCTAGGCTATCTAGAAAGTTTATACATTGTCTCTCCAGAAGGAAACAAGACAAGTCGGGTGCCCATACAGCGCGCTCCTAGCTGCCTGCCGTGATTTTCCGCTTTTGATCCGACCTTCCTAGCTATCTAGCAATTCAGCGAAAAGAATGGAATTTCAAGCCTCACACCCGTCCGCGGGCCAAGTCGAGGACCGAGCCTGTATCGACAACCTGGTTCGGTCCCAGGCTGCAAAAAGAAAGAGGTGGTTGTGGCCTGCGGTGCCCCCAGAGCCCTAAAAGGGCCCTTGTTGTGTTGAGGCAGGCATCGCAAGGAAGGTCCACTGTTATAGGGTAGATCGTGCATTGTGATATAAGAATCGTGGGGTGCATCTTCACACGTGACCGGTGGGGTTGGGTCGTAACACGGCCCTCACCAGTATATTGTTATGCTCCCTTAGACACGTCTCCATACGCCTCGATGACCCAGTCGACGAATTGCCTCCACTCCGACTGCCAATCAGAGTAGATACGGTTGAACTCGGACCCCTCCAAGCAAGCATGCTCTAAACTCCAGAGCGCAAGTTGCTTCCATCCAAAGAGACCCATATCGGCTTTGCCAACCATGACCTGGTAGAAGTCATGAGACAGAGAAGACCTAGATATCATCATTAACGCATGAAAAAACCTATCTTACCCAAGAAACTCACTGGAATAGTGTTCCATTATCAGAGCTCACAGTGCAATGCACGTTATTTGCGAGAAGCTGGTACATAGCGTGCCCACTGACGCGGGGTGTGAGGCCCAATATCTCATTGGAGATTGGGCAAAGTTCGAGGCAAACACCGCGCTCTTTCATATGCTGCATGATGTATGGGTGCTTGGCGAGTGCGAAACCATGGCCTATTCGTTTGGACTTGAGAAGCAGCGCGTCGACCAAGTTGCCATCCGTGTCTGTGCCCATATCCAAAGTCTCGCCGCAATGGAAGAGGAAGGGAATCTCTAATCCTGCAGTTATGCAGGCCTCCTGAAATTTGAGAAGCTCAGGGATGAAGTCCTTGAGAGGTTGGCCCTTGGATTCCTCACCAACGAGATCGAACCCTATGTTCTGGTCAGTAATCCAGGGCTGAGTGAAGGGAAACAACTTGCTTACCGGCAATCCAATCTGGCCAAGCCTTCTTGAACTCGAGGCATTCGGTAAGAGCAGCCTCAATTTTCTCGGGGTCGAAGGACCGAGGGGTGCAATAGATGACTTTGAGCCCCCCAAAGAATTTACCTTGCGCCTTCATCTCGGTCTGGAAACTGTTCACCTCGTTGATGATAAGTTCCATAATGCCCTTGTTATCGATGAGCTTAGTACCATCATCAGTCCAAAGCTGGTTGTTCGTCATAAAGTTGGGCCGGATTTCGGCATATGTAATGTTGTCCTTCATAAAGTCCTCAAGGCAAAGCCGTGTGTATCTTCGGTATGCTGTTTCGTAATTAAAGAGGCCTTTCATCATCCTCGTTCGCCCGTTAAACTTCTCCCACGCCCTACGCGAGATTAGCACCGCCATGCGGTAGAGGGGGTGGTGGTGTCTTACCCAGTTGCTGTTTGCAGGTGATTATGCGTCTCCTGTTCATGGAACATGAGCTTTTCTAGTAGCCACTCGTCGACGTCTGTTGATTTGGTATAAAATTGAGGGAACTGCTCGAGGAACTCCTTGAACTTCATTGTTTGCCGGGGCTGATATGTAGCTGAGAATAGGTCCCCCGGGGTCTCTCTTTCCGGACTTAAGAGTGTGAATTGTATCTCACAACGGTCAAAGTTCAAGAAATCATTGTCTGGAACGAGTGGAAGATCGCTTGTGATGAACATGCGGTCCATATCCTTTGCAATGTTGAGCAGGACGTGAGGGGCTAAGCAAGCATTAAAGTGGATGTGTAAGTGACCACCTTTAGGCATGCGCCGTGCCACTTTGAAGATCTCGGTTTCATCGATGAGCTTCTTGTTTGAAAGGAAATGGTCGCCAGGGAACCGGGGGTGCTGTTGTCCTCCGTACCCAGTTCGCGAAGCAGCCTTCTGGTAGATATTTGTCTCATCCTTCTGCTTCAGCCTCTGAATGATGGCATCAGCGCGCCGTTCCTCCGAAGTAGCCCCCATTTGACAGGCATGGCCAAAATCCAGTGCCTTTTCGCAGGATACAATCTTTTGTCGCAGCTTGTAGTAGTCTCCCACAGGGTCGGATCCGCGGGTGGAAGGGTCATCACCTGTGCCCGAACGCTCAACTGGCTCAACTATGGGCCGCCGGGCGGCAATCTCAGCATCGTGAGCCTTGATGTGGTTCCGCGCAGCGGCAGCGTCATCCACGCTGTGCCTACCCTCAAGGAAGCGCCATATAGAAAGAAACAAACGTCGCAGTGGTGCGCGAGTCATGAACATGGTGTTTGAAAGGTCTTTTTTCTGCTTAGAGTCAAAGTTGTTCAGATGCTGGCCCCGTTGATGCTTCCCCCTATCCACCAGCCCCAACTTGGAGCAGAGGGCATCCATTTATACTGTGGTGCGATAGAGCGGTGCACAGGCAGCACTAGGCGCGTGATAAGGCTGCGCCTCGGGCGCCTTTGAGTTAAGGAGGCAGGACCCTGTGATGGGGGGTCGGCACTGGCGAGCATCAATCGCGGCCGCAAAGCAATGGTGTTTGTGCCTAGCGTAACGCCTTTTGGCAGGTGCTGGCACTGGAGCTATTCTGGGAAGCAGAACGACGAGCGGATCAGCCAACTTTCCGGATCGGTACCTTGTTATAAAACGGGTAGCGTTCCATCCAAAGACGATGCTTGTGCTTTCGCCTACCGCTTTGCCGTTGCAATCGACATGACTCAAATAGACAATAATTGGCAACAGATATACATATAGTGATGCGGCAAAATCTAGCCGTCGGTTAACCTAGCGGATGGCCTGACAGTTTTAGTCCTATGCTCTCCTTGGTCGCGTGGAACAAAGGTTTCTTCGACTTGAATTGTCTCGATATTCTGATTTATTGTTGATTACTTAGAACTGGATTACTTTGATATTTGATCACTTTAACTGTGGCTTATCAGTTGATAACTTGGATTACTTTTTGATCACTACAGACGTGTGTTACAGCCACTTGTGGCTGACGGTCCCCAGCCACCTTTTACCCCGCTCCGCCCAACCTTAGCTACAGGCGGAGTGTTCATACATACTTAGAAGAATCAAGCACCTCGATGACCCAAGCAAGAACCTACTATTTCACGTGGCACTCGATTTGACGTCGATTACCCGCGCCCCTGCCGATGGTACCTTAGTCTTAGTGGCTTACTGTCACCCTGGCTGTTCTTCGAATTATGCAGCAGGTTTCTATTGGGGTTATGCGGTAAGGGGCATTGGGTAAGCTAGCTCGCCTAATTTGTTAGGCACACCGGACAAGATTCTGATTTATCGAAGGTTCTACGTGTACGTAGGTACAAAATCCTTACCAAAGTCAAATAGCTAAATCCAGCTATCGACGGCATAGTAACTACGCACTAAGCCTTATAAACACACTTGAGTTCGTTACCAAGATAAGATATGTTGCATGGGTACGCTTACTGTACAAAGGTGGTGGTGGAAGAGGAGCTATGTATACGCTCTTACTACAGGACAATGATGGAAAAATAAAGAGGAAAGAAGAGAAGAGAAAGGAAAGAGAGAAAACAAATCTAATATGCAAGACAGTATACTATAATTAGCAAGGTTGCACTAGTTACTGTTACTATACATAGCTCCGATAGTCTTTTTATAGTAATCCAAAAGACAGTGACTACATAAACTCTGTGCTTAGGGTTACATATTCATGAGCCACCACCTAGTGCATCTCATTGCATCGTAGTGTTAGAGGAAAGCATCTTTTACACTGCCGTTCAGCAAGCGTGTAGTTCGCTATCTTTGTTCCTGTTCTCTAGTAGATTTTCAATGTAATTGAAAAGCCAGACCACCATGTTATCCTTGAAAAGAATTAGAAAGTGTCTCTTTTCAGCACTGCGAATCTATAGTTGCTGTCGCGTCGAGGAAAGACAAGATCAGCCCTCTGAAGAAAACAAGACTTCGATAAGCCAAAAGAAATCTAGTTTCAGCCTAGGGGAGAAGACGCTCCAGCAGCGCTACATAAGATATCTCGAGAGAACGTTGAGGAAGAAGGATCGGAAGCTTCAGCGTCTAGCGTTGGAGATAGGCCAGTTAAGAAGGGATAACAGAAGGTCAAGGGTATCTAAATTGCGCCAGTAACCTTACCAAACCCTGGGAAGGAGGTATGACACTATACAGTAATATAGTGTGTATATATGGGCAATGACTAATTTTCATCCATAGAGCAGCATAAGCTAGCTATAGGCCTAGTTCGTCGCTACGCATGGTTAGGATAGAGAACGATAGCTAATACTCTCTTAATGACGCTTTGTTACAGTCCTGATTCTTCCCACCCATGTAGCGTATAAATTAGCCTGCCAGCGGCTGCATAAAGCATACGCGATTCGCAAAAACCAGCGTCGTAACTTCATCCTATATGGATCGGTCTTGGTCAATTGTTCAAGCCCGTATCAGTTTCCGGGCAGAATCCCATAGTTATTAGTGGTATCATGTCGATCCTACACGATCATGTCTGGCAGGAAACATGGGAAGCCGCTAAATAAAATCAACCGGCCCTTCTATAGATCTGGCATTTAATATTTAAAGATAGTAGATGGGAGAAACGTCTTGATATCTGCGGACTCGTACCGGCTATTGTAGTCCGGGATGATAAAGAGAAATACGCTAGCTTATATCTAGTAAAGAAAAGCCCCTAGTCTTGCCTCACAGGTTAACTTACTAATACCTTCTTCGAGTCACTCTAGACCTACTCTAGAGGGGATAGGCAATTCGAACTTCGTTTTGGCGACTGGACGCTCGATATCAACCAACTGATAAGTCCTGGCGCCCCTGTGGTCCTGGGTACGTTCCCTTGGACGAAGAGGCAAGATGAGGTGTAGGTCATTGTGGGCGGCGGTAAGACCCACAAAGTGAAGGTCCGGGTAGTTGGAGACTGGGCGTTTGTTAAGCTTCTATATTACGGGGGTGATATTTCATTCCTGAAACAGGGATCCAACACCGAAATTGCAGGTCGTGATCTATGAAACCATACTACTAGTTATAACAGCCAATAAGATAAGATAATGGTCTCGATTCCGAAGCTTTCACGGGCCTTTTCCTGAGCTCATCTAAATGTGGGTGCACGCGTACATATATGTGACGACGGGATGTTCAGCCAGCATACTTTGGCACTTCTACCATTATGATCTACAGCATGTCGCCTAAGCTATTAAACTATCCGTTCGCGCCCTTACTTTAGGACTGCACTCCTCTTCCTTTGTAAAGCTCCTCTTCTCTCCCCCGGTTTATATCTAGGTCGGCATCCGTATCATAAGCGTCGTCGTCTTGGTCACGGCCAGAGTCTCCCGACCCCAAGTGGTTGGACCTCTGGGCCGTGTTCTCTTGCCTTGCAAAGAGTCGGACTTCAGCCGCATTAGCTTCCATCAGTAGACCTCGCGCAGCTCGGAAGAACGAATCCACTATCCCGTCGTGCCTTGCCATGACCCTTTCGACCCAGAGCTCTTGCCTCGCGTTCAGACGAGGGATGTCTGCCAGAATCTCTGGGCGCGCCAGCCGAGTCAGCACTTCCCGGACTTTCCTAGCGCTCGAATGACCCAAAGAACTTGACGGCAGAGATCTGCACTGGCTGGCGAGGCTTGCGATCACCTCGGTCGCAGGTTTAACCATATCTACTTCGTCTCTCAGCTGTGACAGCTCATGATTGATCGCATCCCATGCTTTCGCCAGCCCTCCGAGCGAAGATGACCCGCGCGTCATGTCTGACAGCAACTCTTGGGTCTTCACCAGCCGCTCAGGTAGAGGAGGCTCGAACGCGGGCTCGAACGCGGGCTCGAACGCGGGCTCGCCTGGGGAAACTACCCCTGCCTGACCGTCATCCAGGCTTTGCATTTCCTCGGCTGTGAGCGGCTCGAGAAGGCGTCTGAAAAGCCTCCGCCAGCAAGCTGCACTGAGCTCACTGGGAACGGGCTGGTCGGCAGCCTCACAGCAGGCGGCAACCAGCACACAGACGCCACAGTCACGATCGTTATCCTGCACCATAGGTGCGGAGAGGACGAATCGCCACCCGCGGTCTTTGAGGTTGGCCTGGAACAAACCACATAGTTTCTTCTCGGCGCAAGATCTGACCCCGGTCGCAGGAGAAGAGTCATATATCAAGAACCGTCGCCTCGCTGCCACCGCCAAGATCCAGTGATGGCCCACGTGAATGGGAATAAGGGTTTTCCGCGCACGCAGATTTCCGAGCGATGACTTGGTTACCAGGGAGTCGATTGCCGATACCCGGCGCCCGCTTGCCACGGCGAGGAGCATCAAGACTCCATTGACAACCTCGTCATTCAGGCATGCCCTTGGGTCAGCCAGCCTGTCGAGGCTTGACAAGGAAACAGACAGCAGGGGGCTTCCGCGGTCGACCGTCGTTGTCGTTGACTTGTGGCTGATGACAACTGGGTTGAGCCTCGTGGCGCCTGGTGTCAGCGAACTATTTGGACTCCTCGTGAATTGCGCTCGATCTGATGTGGTCGATGTGATCGATGTGATCGATTTCGAATGGCGGGGGGGTGTCGTTGGGCCATCGCTCTTTCTTGAGCCGGGTGTGCCGGTGTCGGTTGTGCTGGAGTCTGGTGAAGAGGGCCACTCCTGGCAATACCAATTAATACGAAGTTCTCATAGCGAAGGGCATTTTAAGTACCACCGTGGCTTGTCTCAGTTGACTGATCGTCTTCTCAATATCTATAGGCTGCCACGGCTTGGTTTTCGATGCTCCTCTGGGAGTGTTCCCTGCCAGCCTCTGGTTCCGGTACTTCTGTAGGACCTGTCTGACCTGTTCCCAAGGGTAGCATGTAAGAGGAGACAAATGCTTGACGGTGTTGACAGAAATGATGCCGAAGAAGGCGATGAGATCTGCTGGGGCGCACTCCCAGGCACCAGCAAATCTGCGAAGATAAATCTGAGATGACTTCCGGCTTCCGTTGTCACTGCTGTCTGGGTTCCTGCTTATTCGCTGAGGTGAGCTGGACGGGGTGGGGAATCCAGCATGCCGTGTCATGGTGTCACGGTCCAGTCGAGGATGGCGGCCTAGCTCGGAGGAGAGGGCCCTACTCGATGAGGCTGAACGTTGTCGCGCGATGTGTCTTGGATATATTTACAGGGCGTAGCCCGCTTTTACAATAGCGAGTTGACAAGAGTAAGCCTTCTGCTGGAGGTTCTTTATGCGTGGGTTATGTATCTTCTACTATTTAAGCCAAGTCCTCCAGGGACAGATATGAACGAGAAGACATGTAACGCCAACATACATCCTGTCTACTATAGTATATATAACACCTTCGGATTATGGTATAGAAGATTTGATCGTACTGTGCACGAAAAAAATAGATAATTACTACACTATAGTATACGTACATGCATGCAGTAGCAATAAGTCGATAGCGCAGCATGTATGCTGATATTCTAACTCGCATGATATCTAACCTCAGGATAAGTAGTGGATAGCTTATGTATTTACACGAAGCCTTTCCCTCCCTTCTTCTCGCCCCCTGTATATATAATAATAGGGTTACAAGCCGTATTTAATATGTAGTTTATTATGCTGCGATCGCTTCTTTCTCTAGGTATATCTATAGCTGGCGCAGTATATCTGCGAGTTAAATCCTGAAAGAACCACGTAGGTTAAAGACAAGAAGGATGGAAAAGTCGAGAGCGGTATGCTCCGCGAGCGCTCGGCGACCTAGGAGAAAAAGATCTGGCCAGACGCGAAAGAAGCCTTTGAGGCAATTAAATGTCTACCTAGATGCAGACGCTATGGAAGTCCCGCATAGGGATGTGACCGAGGAGTGGGCCGAATTGATGTCGCCGATAGAGGCGGCGTCAGATTTCTAACCAGCCATGACCAAGCAAGCAAGACTGATGCGTACAAACCTTAGCGATAAGGACGCTAAATCTACAAGAGGCGAGGATAAAGCAGTCTCTACAGTGGCTGTAAGTAATTAACATAGCGTTTAAAAGATCTAGAAGCCTTAGAGAAGCATTACGGGGGGGGCGTGATGTTACAAGAGTGATTAGCAATGATCGGGCGTGCTTACCGACGCAGCAAGACCGGTTTAGGTATTAGCAGCACAGGACTACAGAGTTGCGGGGTTACGAGACATATTGCCGTAAGCTATAGATTAGAACGAGGACCCTAAAGCAAAATCACTAGATAAATACCTCGCTTCTTTGCATACAAAGCTCCTGTCATCTATTTTTAAGACTTAGGCTTCGCTTTGCGTTAATCCTAGCAAAGTTACCAATAGTCTCAGATAGGCTATAGTAGGTCATAGGAGGGCTACAGCAGGCTATAGCAAGCTATAGCAGGCCATAGCAGGCCATAGCAGGCCACGATAAACTGTAGTAGCCCATGCTTAGATAAAACCACCAAGATGCCACTGCATCTTGTCCCATTGTCCGTCGAGATACAGACTATCACGAACTCTCCCCGGCGGCCTTGCCTTATTAAAGTGGAGCATACCATCCCGCTCCTGCGTGTTCAGCAGACCACTCAGAGTGAATGGTGACGCACTGATGGGGCGGCCTATGCCATTAGGTGCGCAGAGAAGGATGGAGAACGGACTGTCCATGGTTCGAGTCTTCACGGTGAAACAAACCTGAAAATCCTGATCGACCATTCCCACGCAGCCTCTTCTCATAATCGGCATCATGTCCCGACCGACTTGGAATTTGTAGCCTTCACTAGCCAGTGTCTTTATCAGAGACGTCAGCGATTCTCCCTGGTCGATATTGCAGAGGATATAGCCCTCTGCCCAGAACCCATCACCATCCCGTAGCGGGGTCTGCGACAACTCCACGTAGAAGAGATTGGCGATGCAAGATTGGGCTATTGCTTGAACCTTCGCGCCACACTGCTCTCCGGTCAGGGCCATCAGCCGATTCATGGACTCGACGTCATCAAGAGCTGGCACAGGACCGGAAAGCTCGGTGTCGAGTCGGCAGTAGGGTCGCGCGCGGTTCATAGACATATAACCAACGAGGCTATGGAATTTATGCCCGTCCATGACCAAGCTATTGGAGTAGGAGTTGAAGATATCCTTCACGCAGTTCCATACCTGCTGACCCATCCGAGCCCGGCAGCCCCGGGTTGGATCTAGGGATGGCGACGGTGCGTGAAGAGTGTCCTGCTCTTCCTCGCCACTATAGCCAGTCCCGAGGGTCAACACAAGGTCCGCCTCTTGGAAATCTGGCCAGAGATTCTTGGCTTCGCGCTTGGCTACGTCTACCGGGTTGTTCCTCCACATGCCTCCGTCAAAGTATGCCGATCCGGTGGGTTCGATATGATAGAGCGGAAAGTACCTCAGAACTGTCAGCCTAGCGAGCCTGGCCAGCCTAGTCGCCACGAATCAGACGTGGGGGTGATGCCGTCTAGCCGTGGGGAACATAGACATAGACTTACCACGGAGCACTACTTGTGCAGCGACCACTGCATCCACGCATCAATCAGTACAGCAAGCCCCTGGCATCGGGTAGCATACACTCACGCTTCCCATAGTTTAATCTTCTTTTTCGAAGGCTCTAAGCAGATATCGCGGTACGGGAGATATCGCTTCTGTCGGCTGCTACTGGCAAAGGTTGAAATGATGCGCGACTTCAGTTCCTTGTCACCCATAGACTTCTCCGAAACCGTAACGACGACTTTGGCTCCCCGCAAGTTGCCCGGCAATAGGTGGTGCAAAAGGGGGGTATCCAACCCAAAGATCTTTTTTAGAGCCTCATCTAGGTTACTATCAGGGTAGAGTGAACCCGTCAAGATGGCAAGAAGCATATTAGCAAAGCCTGAGAGTCCAAAGGGCAAAGAGGAGAACCGTGGACGAAATGCGTGTTATACTAGGTCTTAGAAAGATTTCAGGCAGTCATTAATAGTCATTCCCAAGAGAGAGGTGGCCAGAGAGATAAGCCCACCTATACACGACTAGTTGTTAGCCTCGAGAAAAATAAAAACAAACATAAACATAGAGATAAAAATAATAATAGTAAAAATAATGAAAAAACACACGTGTACCCTTTCCTCAATCTATAGGCAGGCAGTACAAATCAGAGCTAGTGCCTACGGTGAGATCAAAGATATTTTAGACCGAGAACGAGCCAAGGTACTTCTTCAGTTCATCTTCTAAGCATTATAGGTTCTTGAGAGGGATCACGCCGCGCACGCCACCACCGTCGATGCTGAGTAGACTGACGCCTTTCGTCTTGGGTTTCAGGGTGAAAACCAGGCCCGCCGGTTGCTAACACAAGAAGCAAAGGTCGACACTAAAATTACGCCTGCTCACTCTCCGCCCAAATCTCCAGACATCTATTTCACAGAGCGAATGGCCGCATGGCAGTCTGAACTAGGCCGGCCTACAGCTGTAGAGACACATGAGGCAGAGACCGTCAATCTTAAGATCCTTCCAATCGGCGGCGAATGACTAAACGAGGTTTGCATGCATCACGGTGATCATGGCTTGCGAGCCGGACTTATACTATTCCCTAATTATCCATCGCAGGCCGACCACGAGCCGATCACCGAGCCGCAGACGTTGCGCGATCTTTTGCCAATCGTTCTCATACATCTCTTAAAATACGCTGAGGACGTCAAAGCCTGTAGTACGCACGCTGTCAGGTTATCTTCATTCATTACTCAGAGGACAAGAAGAAAACTCACCGTGCATGCCCATCGGAAACGCGTCGAGGACCATGGCAGAGGCAATCATAGGAAGGCCGAGCCGCTGTCGTTAACTCTCGCCCGATAGGTGTTATAGGAACGCCTCTATTCCACTGACCATATCCGTTCCTCTGGGGACACTTGACAACAAAGCATCGATATGGCTGAATTTCAAGTTTTGGGTGAAAGAGCAGTATGCACCCCCGTGGCGGAGTGGTTAACCGCTAGGGTCATACCTTCTGCTTCGTGCACGAAGGTGGCGGGTTCGATTCCCGCCGGGGGCCCTTCAATAATCGTGGCCGAAGCACTGAGTCACGTGAGAAGAACCACGCAAGCTTGCTGGCCTAGCCGAAGGCAAGGAAGGCACGAAAGGCCTCCGCAGCTTGATTTTGGTGCTGTGTTATCTGAGGCGGGAGAGGGGTTTTGATTCGCTAGCCGGTTTTCCCCTCTTCCTTAACCTCCTAGGGCCTAGCTCAAGAAGGGTCACTAGAGACGATGCTGTTTGGAAATGCTGTGTTAGATTGGTGTGAACGGTTTGGTCTGTGTGAGCTACGGCGGCAAGATCTAGATCAATAGAACCTGATATATTTAAAAAGAGCGGTATGCTCTGTCGAACAGAATGTTAAAATGAGCCTTGTCGAATAGCAGACTCCTGCTCTCACGTGCGTCTCGGCTCAGGCTACAACTCGACTGGATGGACGACTGAAGGGGCAGGGGATCAGCAGTATTGTGGAACTTCACCTGGCCAAAGACAGTCTGGGCAATATTCCGAATCTCTTGCTTGAATTCTCTCTCCAGAGGAGAGCTTGTGACGATGACAAGCAGAGGACAAAACGTGGCATGATATGGCTTTGAATGCAGGCGTTTCCAGCGGACCAAGAAGGAAGACAGTTCACTCGACTTTTGGCCAAAGTCATCAGCCAAGACACAGATGACATCTGCCAGAGGTGTAAAGACTCTTGAATAGAGTTTCAGGATGGCGTCGCCAGCGGCCGCGCTGCGCACGGCCAACCTGTCATCCTCGAGCCTGCATGGGAAGTTTGCTAGACTGGGGACAGGGCCGTCGGCAAAGAACAGAGGACAGTTAGGGCGAAAGTTTCTTTGCGGTCTCAGGCGAATGACCGCGTCACCGCGTGGAACCTGTGGGCTCGGGGAAGCCAGCTTGGAGATGGCCCTGTTTTTGGCCGTGCCACCAATCAACAACACCACCGACGGTTTTCCGGTAATGAGGGCCAGCTGATCCTCGAGAGACGAGGTCATGCTTGCTGACACCACATCCTCCAGGTGGCCAAACCTGATCCAAGCGCTATTTCGCTTGCTCCTCTGCCTGCTACTCATCTTCTGCAGTGCTTATACTTTGTACTTCAGCTCTGAGCCTGGATCCACCTCGAACTAATTCTATATCAGGATCGGAATTCCGTGGCGTGTGGTATGGTTTCCTTTACTAGCTTCGGCTTTCCTATGCTACTAAGGCGGGGGCCATGTTACTTATGCATGGTTGTTCGGCTGAGAGACCACGCTCTAGGCGTGCAGCAGCCACACCATAATCCCGGCTGACGAGGCAGTCAAAGTCAAGCTGCATTAAGAATAGACCAAGTGTATTCATAGCATAGACTCAGGCATACTAAGATCCACCGGAAATAGATCATCAGTGCCCTAGCTGCTATATATACAGTTCTAAAAATACACTTGACACTCTTTCTCTCCCCTCTTTCTGCCTCAAAGCTGGCCTTGTGTTTAAGCCGATCCTATAGTAACCCCGACTTCTCACGCTCTCAAGTTGCGCTATGGTGTCGCCACCTTCCCTTCATCTTCGTAGTATGCTCCGGGGCACGTTCGTTACCGATAATCACGCTCCGGCCGGGTTCCAGGAGTTCCAGTATTGCGCGCACAGTGCTAACCCTCCCAGCAGGCGAGGCACTGAGTTGTTGAGAAAGGGGTGCTGTTGGCGTCAGGACATGTATACTCATCTTCGTATTGATATTGGCTTCGCCCACCTTCAGGAGCTCATCAAGGCTTTCGGCCGTGATCAGTGTGTCAAAGAACATCAAGCAACCCTCGCCCCAACGGCTACGGTCGTCAATCTTGGGCGGGTCGTTCTCGTAACCCTGCATGAGAGCCTGCACAAGATTTCTCAGAGCCTTGAGGTCGTGGGCTAGGTTCAAATGACGTTCCCCAAACTCCGTGGGCCCTGAAGTCGAGCTGGTGAGTATCGATATGTAACGCGAACAAAGGAGATGTGAAAGAGCAACAAACATAGTTTGACTGTGCCTTTAAAGTCAATGAGAACATTGCGGCTCTTGAGGTCGAAACAGGTAAGCTTATTCTTATGAATGTATGCTAAGCCTTGTAAGACCTGGGAAGTGCTGGATCAGGCGACGTCCTTGCTCCTCAAGATCGGGGCATACCTGTATGAGAACTGCAGCCACGCTTCTGTCGCATAGCTCGGGGCCAGAAATCTCAGCTAGCGATACCGGCATGTATTCGTAGATGACTGATGTGGACAGAGATTTAGGACAGATGGCTATGATCTGGACAAAATGTGAAATGGATTGTGAAGCGAAGTGACCCAGCTCAGAGATATGTCTCGGATGCTCACTAAGATCTTTGACGAGAACATAAATAGGTTCTTTGCCCTGGCTGTAGAGGCAAATCCTGCATCCAGATCCATACCCACCGAAGCGAACATCGGTGACGTGCTGGCAATATTCTAGTGCGTTGGATAAGATTTTTGGCGGGAGATAAACCCCCTGACGTCTTTCGCCGAGAATCGAGCGAGACGTCGAGATATGCTCAAATCTTCTTTTCATAGTTAAAGCTCACTGCGGGTGGCAGAGGAAGCAAACCCTAGATGCTGACATAGAAACTATAATTGCTTCTTATATATATATATATGTGTGTGTGTGTGTATTTGCCTATGCCGTTAATTAGACTCCTTGTCGAGCCTACACGGGTTCTCAATGACATTTCGTCCCCGTGCGATCAAAATACTACAATCGCTCAAGATTGCCTATTGCTAGCCCCCATTAAGTGTCTTCTAAACTAGAACCGTCTTTCTTCTTGACACCACTGGGTCCTTTAACGGTGGCATACCTATTATTTGAGACCCTGCGACGGACACTCAGATACGCGAGCAACAAATGTTAGAAACACCAAAACTCAGTAACTAGACTACTCTTCTCTAGGCAAGTTGGAGCATCAACCTGTTTTACGGATCATCCGTCGCCCACCTAAAGTCTAGGTGGAGAAAAGTACAATACAGTCGAAAGTGTTCGACGAAATAGATAAGTCTTGGGTAGGCTTGTATGGCGGACTTCACCTGAGGCAAATTGTAACTCCGGCCACTTCCGAAAACCATGTACAGCCACAAAACCAGCCGTCAGCATTTCAAGCTGCTGAGTGTGGAATCTCGCTAGGATCTCGAGTAAGAAAGAGCAAATTAGAGGTATTTTCTGCGGCTGACAGGCCAAGATACTTGAATGGCATCGATTTGGCCTAGTATGATGACGGTTTGACATGGGTCTTGGGGGCTTCGTACCCTACCTGCCCAGATAGGATAACAGATTATTGATAGTGACAAAGCATATTTTACATGGTAACTCAGCGTATGGCTTGAGTCCACCTGATTTAATTATCTTGGTCTATGTTGCTATTTTCCTTCATTACTCTTGCGTACTCATTGGGTAGTGAACAAACAATACTCCCAACTCCGCTCTAATCACAGTTTCGTAGACATCAAATGACATGCCCCTTCACCTGCTTGATCTCTTTCACATTAATGTCCCTCCAGACCACGGTCGCGACAAAGCCCACCGCCCAGACGGCAGTACCCGCAATCAACATCATCTTTTGCGCGTCAACGTATGCATGCTGGATGGCGACTCGAGCAGGCGAGCCCTTTGGATACGACAGCTGCACTTCCAACGCACCGTAGATGTCGACGAGGTTGGGAAGCTCCTCTGTGGGAAGGTATTCAGCGAGCTTCTGGGGAAACACGCCCTGCCAGATTGCGGCAGCAACAGTAAGACCGACAGCTCCGCCAATTTCGGAGAACATGGACTCGATGGCTAGTACGACAGCGATATGCTGGTGCGATGCAGCGGCCATAGCAGCGATCTGGTCACAGATGATGATGGTGCCGGATGCGAACGAGATGAAGATCTGCGTCATGACGATGAAGCCGATGTTGACATTGGGCTTGCGAAAATGTATCATGAGACCCATTCCAAGGACGCTGAGCGGAAGGGCAAAGTACAGGCAAATGGCCTTGTACCGACCGGTACGTCGGATGATCAGGCCAGCGACAAGGCACCACAAGGCGGAGCCTACGGTATAAACCTGCGAGACATAGCTGGCATGGGTAACGCTGAGGATGTTGACCACCTGTAGGAAAGAATTGAAGTAGCTGTTCCAGCAAAAGAAGCTGACGAAGAGTGTCGCGGCCAGAACACAGGCGCCCAGGACGGTCCGGTCAAGGAGGAGGTCATACGGGATGAAGGTGATGGAGGCGAAGAACTTCTCCCAGGCGGCAAATGCAATGATGAGAGTGACTCCAAAGACGAGAAGGCAGATGATGAGAGGTGAGCGCCACTGTTGGTCCTGCATCGAGTAAATGTGGAATGGGAGGAGGAAAAGGGCAAGACCAGCGGAGAGCAAAAGCAATCCGACGGCGTCGAATTCGCGACAGTAGTATGCCAAGGACTGCCAAAGTGTTCTTCCGCTCTTGCGCCCAACGATGAGGCCTCGCTTTCGAGCCTTCTGCTGATTGTACAGGAAGAGAAAAAAGAGCGGTGATGCGACGACGGGGATAATGATGGCGAAGGTGCCCCAGCACCAACGCCAGCCAGGGCCCTTCAGGTAGGCTTCGGACATTGGCCCAGCCAGCCATGTGGTGATGATGTTGGGAGAGCCAGAGTATGCGATCATGAGGCCTCGATTGCGCAGAGAGGATGTGTCGGCGATAAATATGGTGATGCAGTACAGCATGGCGTTGTTCCCGACTGTGTAAAAGACCTGGGCTGCGGCGTACGTCTCGACATTATTGCAGGCGGCCATCATGACCAGTCCAATCGTCGCGAGAAAGAGGGACAGGATGTAGCCCTGGGGTCGGCCGAAGACGTCGAGGATCTTTGCGATAGTGAGTTTGAAGACACCGCCGATGATGCTGCTCATGATGCCGACCGTCGGAGTGAGCGAGTGGTGCTGAAAGGCCGACGTGACGTAGGGCGTGAGGGCTCCGGAGACACCTTGATGCATCATGTCGAAGAAGTAGATGAACCAGATCATGACGTATGCGACGACCAGGGCCGTGGTTGTCCACACCGAGGTGACGGCCTCGATGTTCTGGACACCAACCTGCGCATCAGCGGTGATGGGCTCTTCATCGTCAGCGTTGGTGGTGAGGTTGCGCCCGATGTCATTGTCGCTAACAACGGCGCTCGAGTGTTTATCGGGGTCGTCGCTGAGATCTGGAGACCCAGGCTGGCGATGGGCCTCAGGCATAGCGTCTGGAGCTTGGAGGAGACGCGGCAGGGGGTAGACAAAAGAGGAAAAGCACTGAAAAGAGAGTGGTAGGCAGGGATGAAATGGCGAAAAGAATGCGCGATAGCATCATCCAAACAGAAGTGAGTGAGTTATATGCACCCTAAGCCTATCGTAAAACTTGGGGAGCGACGACCAACCAGCGGGAGCCGATAAGCTAAAAACTTGCTCAAACTGAGCCTCAAAGCCTCCACGAGAGCTTATTGTCCAAACCGCAGCGCATTTCCCCGTGCTTTGCGCCGAAGGCGGATAGCATTCTAAGCTTGCTTCCAGTGTATAACGTGAGTTCCGAAGATGAACTACTCTGGCGATCATACAGTCAGACGTGTGTCGCTCGCGGAATAGATCCGCCGCTTAGTACTGGATCAAAATAGACCTTCGTGGCAAGCAAAATCTTCTGTAGTACCTTCTCGTCTGTACTGCGTAGTACACCAAGCCGCGAGAGGATTCAGCAAGTCAGACAGCTCCTGGCGGTGCAAGACAAACTCTCCGAGCTACAGCCCTGAGGTCAATTCCACACGTTCCCAATCCCGAACGGGCCTCTCAGAAGCTGCTTGTTTACTCTTGGGCCCCCTGTTGAGCAAGTTTAGGTAGAATGCTTACACCAGGCTACTAAGCAGGGGCCCCCGGCTTGGCCCCCAGATCCCATCAACAGCTCCGCAGGACCCGATCCTTGCGACTAATGACAACTGCCGCGAATCTTCTCACCGAGCAGGGATGCAACATAAGCGCGAGTGGGGGAGGCGTAGGGTGATCCCGCCGCCTCATCTTTATCTTGGCACCAACCTCGTTCGTCAGAACGGTATTTGCCCAAGTTTGCATTTGCAACAAGTCTCACCTGTGCCCGAGACATGCAGCATAGCCTGTGTCTCTCTCACGCATCAACGTGGCCGCGACGCTTCCGGAACGATCCTGCTGATACACAGCCGAGATCAGATGCGGCTCTGCACCACCAAATCCCAAGGATTGCCCAAGACTTTGGCTGAGATACGGGTGATCGACACGGCAGTGCAGGGCAGTGCCTTGCTCCCAATCTTCTACAACGCGGTGCTTATTCTTGAAACGACATGTGGAACGAATGCGAGTCTGACAGCTGTAACGTTAGATTGAGGCTGAGTCGATGACGCAGATCATTCTTCAAGACAAGTTCTATTGCTTCTAGATTGCTATGGAAAAGTACGAAATCGCATGAATTTCCCCATGCTGCAAAGGATGGGGCTGTACCACCTCCCCTCATCCAAGAAACGTGGCAAACCTCGTGAATTCCTCATCCTTGGTGAGCATGTCGAATTCCTCTGGTAGCGTGCCAAGCAGCAGCTCTACGCCACCATCCTTGCGCATAGGCAGGATGATGAGCAGGCGAAAGGCGGTGTTGAAGCGGTCCATTTGCGGACGCATAGCGTCGGGGGATCCTTCGTTACCAAAGATGTCACTGCCAAACGAGATCTCACTCGTCTGGAACAGCACCATGTTGTTCAGCATGGCGTGCATCCCTGCGAGGCCCATGCAGGCGTTGGTAAGCATGCTATAATCGGGTACAGACTGAAGGAGCGTAAAGGCGTCGTGCACAAGCGACGGGGTGATGTAGGTAGCCGCCTGGCGCATGAGGTACGCGATGCGGCCAACACTCGTATCTGGGGCACAGAGCTCCTCGACGGGCAGAACAGGTCGGTTCGTGACTAGTATGCTGCCCATGTAGGATGACGGCAGAAGAGATGAGAAGTATGGGCGAGCGTCAATGGGCAGCTCGACAATGGCCTGCTCATCCGGGCTGAAAGTCTGCCCATGGATCTCCTTCGCCACACGATATCGAGCTTTGATTGCAGCCCGCCAGAAAAAGGCCTGCACAATGTCGTTGATGGATGTGATGGATCCCTTGGCCTCTGGGTCCGCAACCACCTCTTGCTTGAGCTTCTCCACATTCTCCGCCGAGATCAAGAACGTGGTAGACTTCATGTGGCGACCATCTGCGGGAGGAACAGGGGGCCACGCAAACTTCCGGGGAAAGACTGGCGCCGGAGGCAATGGCTGTTCGCCTTCGCGGACCTTGTACTCGACAGTGCCATTCCCGTTGGCCCGTTCCATCCCATTCTCATAATCAACCTCAGCCGGGTCTGGGAATCCAAGAAACCCCCACACCGCAGGGTCCACCTCCTCAGCTGGTCGAGCATACCCTTCCTGCTCATACAGAATATGCGGCAGGCTACGGTTGAGACTTTCAGGGTCCAGCCAGCTACAAGATGCCCTCATATCACCCTGGGCATATCTGCAGCTCTCAGCCCAAACACGAAGGGCCGTGATGACGCCCACGCCGTCAAAGCACGCGTGGTGGAAGTTGGTGGCGAGGATGCACCCACCGTCGACAAAGTTGGCCTGCGCGATCAAGATGTCGGCGGGTAGTGGGGGAAACCAAGCTGCTTCGGTTACAAGCTCGTCCTTGAAGGCTGACGAGATGAATCCGGCAGCTCGTAGCTCCTCAAACGAGGGGAGGACTTTGGACAGATCCTTGTAGACCAGCTGCTTGGGACCCTTGGAAGTGTCCGTGCCATGCCTGCCCGAAGTGGCTGTCGACGGGACAGGGGGTAGGGTGACGCAGAGATCGCCATTCTTGTAACCCATCTCTTGCTCTGAGCACTTCATCACCTTGCCCTCGAGAGTAGGGATGAGTTCAATCGTGCGACGGAGACCTTCTTGCAAGTAGACAAATGCCTGCTCAAAGCTGACGCCCTCACGCAATGGGAAGTAAAAGTTCATTCCCACGTAAATGTTAGGGTTCATGAGGTCAAATGGGTTCACCTTGGGCGATAACCGCGCCTTGTGCATGTCAATCGTCTTCCTCACCTTGGCCAGTTGGTCATCAACAGGTTCATATTTACGCTTGCCATTCGCCTTTTGCGCATCAGCAGCTAACTGTTTCACAGCAGCCGAGAACTTGGCAATTGTGGGGTGTGCGTAGAGATGACGAGTAGACAAGCGATCCTGCAGACCCGTCGCAGCGCGTAGGGACTTTATGGCCTGGAACACCAGGAGAGAGTCGAGTCCGAGGCTAAAGACATCTGTATCTGGCGGGGCTGTCTTGAACGCAGAGGCAAAGGAGCCAAAGATGTGACGAACAGCATCCATGATTGACTCTGTCGAGGAAATGTCGACCATGACGGACAGGTGCACATTCGTGTCATCCAGTCGTGACTGGAAGAAGCGCTCAATGTAGTCATCATAAAGTGACAAAGTAGCGCGTCGCTTGACAGTGCCCTTGTCTGTGCGGATAAAGGGCTTGTCTGGCTCTGAAAAGGCAATGTAATCCCTCTGCAACTGGTTCTTGTGGAGAGACAGCGCATTGGCTCTCTCGACTGTCGACCAGATGCTGTCAAAGAGCTCGTTGCTACCTGTCGTGGGGTCCTTCAATTCGATAAGCAGACCAGCCTGGGGCTTTCCACTACCGATCTTAAAAAAAGAACTCATCAGCTCTTGCTTTGATGTAAGCGTGGCTTGGAAAATTTTACTTACCATGAGGCAGCCCTGGATTGCAGGGTGCGTCGTGACTAAAGCCTCCGTGTCCAAGGGCGAGATCTTGTAACCGTTGGATAAGACAACAATATCGTCATTTCGCCCCTTGTACGCCCAGTGGTTCAGTTTGGTTGGGTGTTTGACATACAAATCCTTGAGATTGATGGACTTTTGATCCGGAAACGTGTGGAAAATTCCCTGAAAGAGAGGTCCATGCTCGTTGCGATGCACCCAGTGCTCATACACGCCCGGCTCGACCTCCTTGAACTCAAAGCCAGAGTAGGGGTGAAAGACAAAGTAGAGCCAGTCCTCCCTCTCTGTCCAGAGGTTACCGATAAACAAACCCTCTGTTGTGCCGGTCAAATTCAGCACGCGGATCACATCGTTGACCTTGGACGCGACAATGGGACTGACGGGGCCTTGAAAGTAAAATCGTTAGTGAATGATCCCCGTGAAAAATGGTAACAGGTGCGTACCTCCGGATGCGCAGATAAACTTTGAAGGCTTGAACTTGGCCAGAACATCTGGTGTCTCACCCAATTCATCAACGAGCGAAGGAACCATGCTCCAGATGTCAATCTTTGCATGGTCTGCGAGTGAGTCAATGAGGTACATGTTAGGAATCACGCCCGCTGGGCCCATGATGCAGTGCAGGCGGAAAAGGGCAGGCAGGAGAATGTTCATAATTATACCAGCGCCCTGCAGCAAGATTAGCCAATTGCCTGACAGAAACTGTGATGAAATACGTACGTGGCTCATAGGGAATGACGAATAGATTCTATCCCCGTCGTCCCATCCTTTCGTCCATGGGGCCATCCCATTGTCGCCCTCCACAGGCGGCAGAAGTCGCACGGCATCCATGGTTCCGATCAAACCATGAGACCATGCTATCGGCTTAGGCAGACCCGTAGAACCAGATGTGTGGAGGAGGCAGAAGGGATCTCGAATGGCTTCATCGAAGGTTTTGATGTATGGGTAAGGCTTGACGGTATCGGCATCAAGCAGCTCATTTGTTTCTGGCATGTCCAAGACTGTCATGGGCCGTTGGTCCAGCAGGTCTTGTACCAGAGGAAGAATTGGTTGCTCCCGAGGTTTGACCCAGATGCTGCATTTTGCTGCCTCGAGGACGGCTAGGGCGCCCTCGGTACTATTCTTGGGGGAGAGAAATAAGGCCTGCGCGAGTGAGTTGATGCCAAATATGAAGTATTCTGCACGAGTTTTACTTACAGTGCAATTGACCTTGGCACAGGCATAGGTCAATAGAATATGTCGAAGATCATCTTAGTCAAGTTAGAAAAGCCCAAATGAGAGGATATCTCAACTTACGGGGCCCGATGTAGCCCACAGGCTGGATGTCAGTGCTGGTGGCAATTTGGCCATGCAGCCACCAGGCGGTCTTGTCGACAGCCCTAGCAAAGGATCGGGCAGTCACATGCTGGAAGCCCTGTGTAATATCAGAAGACTTTGCCACCGAATATATGACACGCTCAGGCTCGGCAGCGGCGAGACTGTCGAGAATCTGGGGTATGAGCCTCTGCCCAAACTCGGGAGCGGTTGCAGAAGGCATTGCAAAGGGAACGTGGTGAAAGACTGAGACGGAGACAAGAAAATGAGTACGGGTGCAAGGATCGGGGTTAAGGTTCCAGCCTCTGCTGTTTTTAAACAAGCAACTCGAGAGATGGAGGAGGCTATGCAAATGAGATACGGGAACACACACACACAATCTCGACGGCTGTGGCTGTCGAGCTGCCGAGAGCGTGCCGAGAGCGTGATTGTGTTAGCGCTAAAAATACATCTCAAACTTGCGCAGATCCTCCCTTGTTCGTTTGGACGCGAAGGAAGCGAGCAAAAAAAGAAGACTTTTCGAGCATTCGTAATCTCTCCGACGAAGTGCGGGTAAGCTGATCTCAGATGTCACTGATTCACGACAAAATAAGCTTACTGGAACAATTGCCCAAAACAATCAATTATCAACAGTGGCTCATCTTGCGTTGCGAGTATGCGAGCCCGCCACTGAGTAAGTAGGTATCCACAGCAAAACTGCCTCAAAAATATGCAGCAGGGGCATCGAGATTCCTGTCATCAACCGCAACTCCGGATGACGTGGCCCCGTGCATAATGACCCTTTGCGTTTGAGTGATACCAATTGTATTCCTCCTTTTTGTAACGTTCACCTCATGTGGGAGTGTGCTGCAGCAAACTCGGCTGTGAAGGCTCGTGGCTTTGCACGTCGTCTGCTTTTGTCTCCGGTAGGGCTGCTCAGTCGCATCGCCTCCTCCGTCGAGGACAGGGTCCTCCCCCGGTAGGTGATCTGTTCTGGGAAGGTGGAGGGGGAGAGTAAGTTATTTAATGTCCCGGGTCTGCGGTTCAGTTAATCAATGGCCTGCAAGTTCCCTTTCCCTGCAGCCACTCCAAACCAACCTCTTTTTCTGCTGTATTGAGCACCGCATCTTCTCTTGATCGCCGATCTTGCTCATCTTCTTTCGTTCTCATCATATCTCCTTTTGCCTCTTTTTTAACTCTGTTGGCTTGATCTGGCTGCCCATCATGCAAGTTTCTTCCCCCATCACAGACGCCACCATGGGCCTCTCTCTCAACGATGAGAAGGTCCCCTTCGTCTCCACCACAGCACTCGAGGTGGCAGAGACCTCAACCAAGATCTTGGCCATCATCTTCGAGTACGCCCTCAACAAGTTTGATGACACCCCGGAACGCCTCGCCGCCGGCATGCCCAAGTTCCTCGTGGTAGTCGAAAAGTTTGTCGCAGCCGACAAACAAGTCCAGATGTGCCTCCCAGCGTTCCCCTTCAAATCGGCCAACAAGGTCTACAAGGTATTGGGCACCCTGCCCGACAAGGCCGAGGAGTTGGCCCTGGATAGGCTCAACACCATGTGCGCCCGCATCGGAGAAATCTACCGGCCCGGCGCCAAGCTTACCATCATCTCGGACGGCCTCGTGTACAACGGTCAGTGTAACCACGCACCTCGCTTACTCGCCAGCCACTTGCTAACACAGCTTGCCAGACCTGCTGAGCATCCCCGACCGGGACACCTGGGCTTACGGTGAGGCCCTGCGCGCCATGGCCCTCGACAAGAAGTTTAACCACATCGACTTCTCCCGGTTGCGCGACCTGGTCAACTTTCCTATCCCCGAGGAACTTAAGGAGATCACCTACGTCGCCAACGCTACTAACTTCCGCCGGTACCTGCTCAACAAGTACGGCAAGGATGACCTCAACATTGATGAGGAAATTGCCAAGAACCCTGATACTTTGATGACGTACCGCGGATACCGAAGGTTCCTCGAGTCCGACCTGCAACACATCTTCCCAAGAGGCCAGGGCCGATCAAGCAACGGCTACAAGAGGGACATCAAGTACCTCGCCAAGGAGATGCTGATCCGAGGATACGTAAGCATATCCCACGCATTGTGATACCCGAGAATCGTGTCTAACCCCAAACAGGCGTTTGCCGGCGCAGTCAAGGCTGCCTTCCCCGAGCATCTGCGACTCTCTATTCATCAATCCACAGGTGAACACAAGGTCTCCATGAGTTTGTTGAACACAAAGACGGGGTTCACCACTCCGTGGCACTGCAGCGTGGCTCAGATGGCCGATGGCGAGTGGCTTAGCGCCCCTATGGGCGACTTCCAGAAGGACCCCAAGCTGGAGGTAGTATGCGAGGATGGCCGTCCTAGCTATTTCAGGGAAAAGGCACCAGAGAGCAATGAGTCTAATGGCATCTAAGAAACAAGCATTGGGGGCGTTGATACCACTTTTTGGCTCTTTTGTTGGGATATTTCTCTTATAGTTATTCATAGAACGGCACTCTCATTGTTACAGCTATCTCAATAGACGCATATTCATTAACCCTTCAGCCAGAGGTGCATGACGTTAGGAACACTAGAGAATCTGCTCCAGTCACTTTAAATCATGCCGTTGTAGTTTACAAGAGCGAGTCCGATCCATCCCCATCACCCTTGGTCCTTGTACCAGATCGTCGTGCACGAAAGACGCAACATGTTTCCCGCTGCACTGCTGTGACAAGCTGTGAAGGGAAGTCCATGATTCCAGGTGCTGTGGTCAATCAATGCAAGTCAGATGCAATCGATCTATCTACTTCAGATAGCCAAGGGCCCCATGTCAACAGCCGCTTGGCCGCTGATGAAGCTGTTGAGTGTCTCATGTGCGGTGAAATTCTGGCAGGTCATGTTCTTGAGTTTCTCCTCTAAGTTCCCGATACCTATCATGGGGACGAGGACAATCGCATAAATCTAAAACGTCCGTCATGGTTCGAAAGCGGCCATAAGCAGCTTCTCAGGGTCGATAACATACAGAACACAGTCGCCTGCTCTATCTCATTATGCTCCACAAGCGGTCAATGCGATGTACATTAGCCAGTAGAATTCTAAGAGGTTAAAGGGCTTCCCTTCATCTTCATGACTCCTCCAGAATACAGACAGGTATGTCCTCTGAGATTGATAGATTCAGCGACGGCTTCCACACGGTTGCAGGTCCTAGCTAGAATCTCGACAAGCAACAGTCGACGGTGGGCAAACAGGTATACTGCTGGTCATTGAGAACCAATCGTTAAATGCCGAGGCTTCCAAGCTCGGCTATCGCTTCTCTGATGTGACTTTCAAGCCAACCACTCTACTTGAAGTACGACTCCTCTCAACGTTGTCAGATCGTCATTCGGGCCCCGAGCCAGGAAACCGGGTCGAGCCTCGGCATCAACTCACAAATGATTGCGATATCAGCCAAACCATCAGCAATCAGCTACACCAGTTCGTTGAAGATGCAGTTGCTGGTGTTCACAAGGCAAATGATTCCACGACGGAGGCCAGAGCTCTTACACCCTCAAGTTGTTGTACGGAGGGGATCGAGATCTTCACAAGGTTAACCTCCAACAACACCTTAGGTGCGATCCGACAAGCCCCGACCAGTCAGAGTTAAGCATAAATTCACTGACTGCGAGCGCTTGAGTTTATCCAATTCATCGTTGACTTTACCAACAACAACTTTACCTCGGATGGCCTTCCGGCCCGACCAGGTTTGAGGGGTGAATGGAAGTACAGGCTCGGATGGTTGTTTGGTTTAATGCGGATATCAGTACATGCCGGCCAGTCTAACGAGATCCTTACCATGTCGCTGTCATTCTTCTTCTAACCGGAAGTCGCGTTGTGACAGCGCCATTGAGGTATCATGCTCGCATGTCTGCGTTTGGCAGTTTGACCGCACTGTCTGCGGACCCCGAATCTACAAGAATTGTTGCGTTGTTGCAATGTGACAGCCGATGCTTGTTGTCGTAGAA
Organism: Fusarium decemcellulare; assembly: GCA_013266205.1. Taxonomy (NCBI): domain Eukaryota; kingdom Fungi; phylum Ascomycota; class Sordariomycetes; order Hypocreales; family Nectriaceae; genus Fusarium; species Fusarium decemcellulare. The sequence goes on from JAAGWO010000007.1 coordinate 43,703, forward strand.
AATCTTGAAGTCAAATGTCGCGGGAGATTCTTGTCTAAGAGAGCGCCAAGCTTATCACAACTCAGAACCTGAACACCGGAAACTCCCAGGACCCTCCCTACTATTCGGACGCGTTACTAGCGATTAAGACGCGTCTTAACAAATTTCAAACGCGAACCATTCAAGGTGACAGAGACATGAAGCGCGTAAAGTGGGCTGGGGCACGGCAGCCATCGACGCGAACGCGACGCGCTGGAATGGGAAGATGCATCCAGTGTTTTATGTCGGATTTGTGCAATCGTCTATGGCAGCATAAATAGTAGTACGTCGAGTGATTTGCATAAATCTGGATAACCAGTCTTTAGGGTAATACCACGCTCGCCTTGTACCGATGCGAGACAGGATAATTCACTTGGTACGGAGAATAAACTCAAGGGTTCAATGAAGTAGTGTATATTATTCTAGTAGACGCATGGAGATCTCCTATGTGAATGACGATTGAAGGTCAAGACGGGATGTGATTATGCAAAAGAATCTCAATGGGAGGGAATGGTAAACTGGAGGGTTGCGAGGAGGACTTCAATCATATGGGTGCGAGCCGCAGTAGCCGAGATTTAGCCGAACTGGCTGCCTCACAAACTTCTGCTTAACATTGCTTGCGGGCCCTCTTAACAAATTTACCCCGCTTGTCCAACTCAAGGTTAGTCTAGGTCAATTCGATACCGTGACATTATACCGTGACATTTCCCCTTGGAATACGTAGTAGGTATTCCTACAGATGATCAAATATCTTGGAAAGATCAATTACGCCGTCCATTGGACTCACTTGACCCTACCTTCCAGTAACTCCTCCGCCACCCTTGCTTCCTGTTGTCGCCGCAACTCTGAGCAAAGCAGTTCTCAACTTCCGCCCAGCGCTCTGCCTGGAGATAATACTTTTCTCTCTTGGGCATTGTCAGCATGCCGATAAAATTTAATGGATCAATGATAAACATGACCCAGTGCCTCCTATAAACCCAGCCAGGCCCCATTCGTTCTGTTTTGCCATCGTAGTCGAGGTACTGCTTCGGATTGCTTGGAAGATAACGACCCGGGTGAACTATGTTAAGCCAGAATGTGTAAAGCGCCACTGGGATTGTTTCGAGAACATAGAATGGCCACTCGTGTTTGAGAAGCGCCGCATCCTGGTTTGCGTTGGACATCATCCCTCGTAGTTGAAAGGTTTCGACCGCTCTGAAAATGGATCGGATGATGATGAGGGTCGATGTACCATAAAGCATGACAAATAATATGCGCACGTTCTTCGGCAACATTTTGGAGCGCATGCGACGGTGGTGTAGGTTGCCAGTAATGGCAATGAAGCCGAGTTCTACCACGGCTTGGAGGATCACGGAGATAGCCATGAGGGTGGCACCTAGATTGTATTCGCTCTCATCCTTTTGACTCGATCCGGTAGCCATAGACGCTGCACCGAGAGCTGTCAACCCTTCGACTAGGGTGCCGAAGAAAACGAAGATGTAAACGACGCGGTTCGGGTTGATGATGGAGTGCATAGGCAGATAATGCATCAAGCGACCCAGAATATTATACTCCGCCGCTGAGTACACGGGAGGAGAGAGATAAATCAGGATGCTCTGCACCATGTAGAGCGGCAAGCTATCGGGGTCTCGAACGGAGGCGATGCGAACGATCCAACCGAGGGCATAAAGGGAGCCAGCGCCGACCATGAAGAAAGTGACCCTCCAGAAATTGTATTTTCTGAGAGCAATGTCACGTCAGATATGTTGATCACACACTTCAAGGTAACATGTTGCTTACTGGTTTTGTAGAGCATGCCAGATCGTAGACGCAGCAATCACCAGGGCTGTGATGATTGGAAGGACCTCGTTGGCCTTGTAACCGTAGAGATTCTGTGGTGTTGGATTGGCCATTGTGCCGGTTCGCGACTGTTGAACAGAGGTGTCTACTGGGGTTGGAAGAGGAAGGCAGTTGTTTATGAAGTTGGAGGGGAATGTCTACTGCGCATCGATGCATATGCTAGGTATTTATGGCTCGTGAAGAAATATTCTAGATGGCGTTGATCTGGGATCTGATCTAGAGTCACTGCAACACTGCCGTCTCGGTACGGGATACGAGCGGGTCCCTTGCTCAAAACATGGCTGCGCCTCCACGAGCCAGCCCAGCCTTACAGGCACATGGTACCAAAACAACCGCAAGATCCAACTACTCCGCATGGTATGAACTAGAGGCAGCTCTGGCGGGGAGGAAAAGGGATGCCTTTCAATACCTCGCCAGCCCCTATGTCCAAAATGTCGAATGAAGTTGCCCATTGGATACCTGCGACCCGCTCGTATCGCGTATCTGACTTGAAGGCTGACGTAGATCATGTCACTGCAACTTACTCGATACGGAATACGGTTATCTCCAACGGGAAGCATGCAGGGGTGCCAGGTACTTGCTCCTACTGCAACGCTATGTTTGGAATTGAATGGAAGCTTTACGCTTTTTGCTTTCTTTCAAAGTATGCAGTCGAATGTTATTATGTTAAATTCTCGGAACCCAGCTTCAATGAAAATAGATCCAGGCGTCGTCCCTAGGTCGCCAAAGAAAGACTCCTCTATTAACAACTAAGTCAAGAGTACTCCGCCGTTAGTATGAATAATTGAGCCCGTCACATTGTTATCCTTCATGCAGTACACATATGCCTCTGCAACATCCGAAGCCTGCGCAATCACCCCGGTAGTTGTCTTCTGTACCAACGCAGCGAAAGTCTTGTCCTTGTCCTCGGGTGTCATATGCGACCATGTGTCGGTATCAACGGCCCCCAAGCAAACAGCGTTGACTCGAATAGGTCGCAGGTCAAGTGCTAAATTTCTCGCCAAGCCTTGCACAGCAGTTCTCGGCCCTGCAGTGACGCTCCAACCCGGTATGGGCTTCTCGGAAACAACACCTGTCGTAAGAGTTATTGACGATGAGGCTGATTGTCGGAGAAACTTTGGGGCATGCTTCGCAACAAAGACGGGTGCAGTGTAACGGACAGTAGCTGCGGCGCGCATAGCCTCTAGCGTAGCATCTGCGATTGGTGTCGGCATGATAGCGTTTCCGGCTGTATATACGATATGATCAAGCTGTCCCACTGCTTCGAAAAGGGTAATAATGTTGCTCTCTAGTGTTGCCTCGTCACTCATATCGCAAGTGTGGCCTGAGATCCGAGAACTCGCAGAGGGATAGGCTTGCTTTAATCTTTGGACAGCGGCTTCAACTCTTTGCTGTTGCGAAGACGAGATGTGGACTTCGCAGCCATGCTCCACAGCAGCCTCAGAAGCCGCGTAGCCAATGCCTAGATGACATCAGCCATTGCATTTTAAAGGCACTGATCATAGACTTACCAGCCGAGCCTCCGATTACGAGGACTTTCTGTCCTTTCAACTTGGCCAAGTATTTGATTTGATCTTGCATGTTTTTGACCTTGAATATGGTGAGGTAGAGGATGAAGATAATGCTCAAAAAAGTAGCTGAACGAACTTCCGAATCCTTTTATACGATAAGGAAGATCACTCTAGGGAATTTGTCATATGGAATTTGTCATCTAGTGAGGATATCCCCAAACGCTTTCGCATTAATCAGTCAACTTTCGCGGACATAGCCTGCAAACCCGAGAAGAAATCTCTCTGCCGTCTTATTCCCATCGAGCTCGGTTCATCTGTTGCATTTTTCTAGGCCCGGTCTATCTTACGCCCGAGATTTGTTGGGCTTTGGCTGGTGGCCACTAGAACTAGCGCTAGTGAGAAGAGAAGCTAAGGCTAAGTTCCTCTCCATCGATGGAAGAGACGATATCAAACAGAGTGACCATGCGTCGCCGTCGGCATCATTTTTATTAATTTTCTGCCTGAAGCTAAATCTGTCGTAGTTGAGATGTCTGGATCTCTCGTGGCAGGCTGCTATGCTGTGCCACTCTAGAAGTCCTACACTAATACGATGCTTTCGTAATCAAGGACGTCAGTCTCCACTCTCATCAACAGGTTTCGGCGCTGTGAGAACTCGAGCAGACATAGCAACACACCACAAAAACCGCCTCGTGATGGCATCAGCACCGGAACCGCCACAAAACGCGTTAGACCCGACGTTTCGTCGTTACTCGCACAAACAAGCGACTGACTATGCTGAAGGCCGACTAGTGCCGTCCAAGGCCCTGATCGACTTGATACTCGACCACCACCGCTCAACCGGCGGCCATAATGGAGTCCTACTGGATGTAGGCTGCGGTCCAGGCAATGCAACTCGAGGACTTGCGCTTTACTTTGATGCTGCCTATGGAGCTGACGCCGGGGAAAGCATGGTCAATGCGGCTAGGGAGTTAGGTGGCGTTACCATCAGTGGAGCACCGATCATCTACGAATTGAGCTCGGCCGAGGACCTCGACAAGATGAATGGAGTTGCTTATGGCTCGGTTGATATGATAACAGCTGCAACGGCTGTATGTTAAATCCAACCTTTGGGCGACTATGATATTGATGCCGCCATAGGCCCATTGGTTTGAAATGCCCAAGTTCTGGGCTGCAGCAGCCAAGCTCTTGAAACCAGGCGGCACAGTTGCAATATGGACAGTCTTCAACAAGCCCGGTAGGTCAAAAGATTTTGCAGCTGCCTAGTCTGGGTGATACTTTATCAAGAGCTTACTCGCCCTAGCCGAGACTAGGACTGAGCAAACAAAACTGCAAACCATCTTCGACAACTTTCGGAACGTTGTGCTGGCACCGTACTCAACACCAAGTAGCCGTCTTACTCAGACTGGATATGTGGATCTGGTGATGCCGTGGGATGATCCAAGCACGGCTCCGCTCTTCGACCGCGAGACATTTTCTCGCCACGAACTCGACGGCAAGGACTACCTTCCTGTTGGAAACAAAGCCAAGAAAGCCCCAGTTCAGGCTGGCCAAAAGCCACCTGACTTACTCACAGCGTTGGAAAGAATGGTTCGCACCATAGGCTCTGTCACTCGTTGGCAGGAGGCGCACCCTGATCTCGTGGGGACGGAAGATGACTGCGTCAAGGTCCTTATGAGGCAAATCCGCGAAGAGCTGCGGAATGGAGAGGGAAAGATTGATGTGTCAGGGTTAGCGGCCAGAATGACGGTTGCGCTTCTTCTCGTAAAGAGAAAGTAGTTGCGTGTTTGATGGGGTAGATGTTATAAAGAGCAACATCTTACTATAGCACCGAGATAAAAGTAGTAAGACGGTTTACTCTCATGCATGAATTCCTTTAGGTCAGCCCCAAAGGCTCTATACTTTGTTTGCGAAGTGAACTAATCATCTGCTTTACTAAAAAGGATCTAGCAATTCCTTGACGTCGGCACGCGAATTTATTTAAAGTTATGCCTACAGGTCTCGATCTTTGAGGTAAATAGAGGCTTCAGGGTCAGGGTAGTAGCCCATCTCCACACTAAAAGTAGATGGTCGCTTCCATTCCCCTTCACCGTCTGCTTGGCCAGCAGGTCCAACAGCAATATCATACCTGGTCAGCAGTTGTATGAGGATAGCCTTGATCTCATTGGATGCAAAGAAGCGTCCGGGACAGGCCCAGCGACCATGTCCAAACACGGTGCTCTCGGTGGTCGTCGTGACAAATTGGTGCTTGTTCTCTTCACCATTGAACGCGCGGAGGTCGTTGAAGCGCCATGGGTGAAACTCGTCCAAAGATGGCTGAGGAGGCATTGGCGACAGAATCTTTGGGTCCAAGGCGCCGGTTTGCCGGGCAGAAGCTACGGCAACGACAGAGCCGTGAGGCAGAGAGTCTCCACTAGAT